>VYZW01014872.1:48446-68223 GCA_013401315.1 Balaeniceps rex
AATTAGACAACTTGGGATCAGTGAAATCTTAAAATTGTAACTTTCTCAGTGTACTTACCTCTGGAAGAGGGAGGAAAAAAATCAGAATTCCAGCCTCAGAAATATTTCTGAAGTGTTGGCAAAGTAGGTGCTTTAGTCTAAATACACCAGTGCTTAATAGTAGCTGTAGGAGTGATTGGCATAGGGATTTTTTTGTTTAAGAAGCTCATAACAATATAAAAAAATTAAGTGTACCGTGCCAGGATATAAATCCTTTTTAAAATGGAGAGGAAGGTACACCAAATATTAACATTTAAAAAAATCTCTTCCAGTGCACACAGTGAGTTTTGTTTTTTTTCTTTTTCTTTTTTTCACATTACCATAGTTATCAAGTAATGCCAGAGATTAGTATCTCATTCAAAGGCAAGGAAGACAGGATTCAAGTAATTCTGGGGAAAATTATGAAGATAATGCTTTTCAAAGTTGTCTAATTTTTCAAATGCATTTATTTTATCAATCCTGTAATTCATTATTTAAAGGTTATTCAAGCAAATGAACACGTTTAATGCTCAGTTTGACTCCTCCTTCTGAAACTTTTGAAATATTTCTCCTATGGCAGTATACAGTGGAAGTAACTATATGAAAACAGTCCTATGGTAGGACTGTAAAACAAGATATAAAATATCATTTTGCTATTATAAAGCAATGCAACATACCTGTGACTAAGAAATACAAAGCATCAAACTTTTATTTAAAAAAGAAACTGTATCCTTGAGAAGCAGTGTACCTTGGTGTGCCAAACTATATGTGAAGATATCTCTAAAAAGCACTTAGTTTCTTAAAGAGCATTCCATCGAGTGTTCACTTGGTATCTCGCAGGACTCAGTCCTGGATGGCAAAGAAATTAAGTTAAAAATAATGAGCAGAGCAGAGTTCAGAGGAACTTGGCCAGACATTAAAGATGCCGCTCAACAAGTAAAAGCAGAAGGGTGTGCATACAAGAGAAAGGCCTGATTTGCCTGCACAGAGGTAAGAATCCCTCTAAGACATCTGTCTTACGTACATCCTGCTCATTTAGTAACCATTGCTCGACAGGTAATGGGTGGGACTGCAAGAAACCCAAGGCAGTCTCGGTGCAGAGAAATACGGCTGGGGCTCACCCCCGTTGGGCTCACTGTGAGCTTCAAACCACACCTTCACTGGCGCCTGACAACTATGTTGCTTCTTTGGTTGATAGGACCACAGTCTACGAGTAAGAGAATGGCTTGCTTTTCAGTGCTTTCCATCACATTTCACACAGATCTCTTTAAATATTACATAGGTACTTGAGATAGGGATCTTTAATATAAAAAGTAATGAAACCCAGTTTCCAGCGAGAACACTAAGGGAGAAAAGGAAATGAACTCAAGTGTTTAGAATTAAGTATTTTTTCTGAGAGCTGTATTTTTTTTCTTAATGCAAGGAAAGAAGAAATAAAAGACCCATTTAAACTTTTAGGATGTAAAGCTTAAACAGAAACCTCAATAAGTTCAAAAAAACTTGATTTTAAAAATTATGAACAAATGTAAATAAAACCAAAGCTATAGTTCATGTAAAAAGTGCTTGAAATCTCTCTGCATGCATACAACTGATTTCTTGTTGAAATATTCAAACTATGAAAAGTGTCATGTTTATGATTTTACTTGTCTGATGCAACTGTAATGTGATGAAAGTATAATAATATTAAGCAATGAAGCAAGTGAGAATTTTTTTATATAGAAAAAGGCCTATGCTCATACATGTATCATATGTATTTATTTCTATACATGTATCACATGACAAAGTATGACTTTCAAGAGGTCTGAGGAACAATTCTGGTAGTGTGATAGAAGAACTAGCATAATTTAATTTACTGCTTTTACTTTTTATGGCTGTAGGACACTTGTCCTGTCTTGTAGTTCTCAATGTGGCAAAATAAGTAATAAAGTAAATAAAGTAAATAATAAAGTAATAAAATTAATGTCCCCCTCGGGATAGAGCTGTTTACTAAGTTGTGCAGAAGAGCACTTCAAGGCAGATCCACCTTTTCATTTTGACTATCTCTTTCTTATACTTTCGAATATCACATCTGTTAATTCCATTTGTAGCTTCTAGGCTGCTTTTCCAGAGCATCTACATGTGCGGGGCAGCGTGCACAGTGATCCTGTTACTAATTCTGTAGGTAGTATGGCTTCTGTTATGGCAGTACCTATGCACCCTCATCATGGGTTCCGTCTGTACTGGATATTATACAGACAACACCCTGATTTAGCCACTAGTTTGATACCATTGCTAATGCTCATGGACGCGTACGTATAGAAAGTAGGAGTTGGATGAAAGATAAGAATATCATACATTTCTTGTCAGATTGAGGAAATTAAGGATGAATGGATTTTTGGATACATCCTTTATTTTTTTTTTCCTTTAAGAGGCAAGAGTAAAAATTCATGTGCTTTGTCCTTTTGTGTCTGTTGCACATAGGTACTTCAACTATAACTTTGTCTAGTAATATAAGTGAGTAAATGGAAGCTTACTTTTTTGACTTAGCTCTGTCAGCATGGCTATACTTGATATTATGTAAGTTCAACATCAGATCACTAAGTGATTTTCCTGGATTAATAACATTAGCTTATGCTATGCTTTTATCAGAGCACTTAGGGAAGAATTGATATAAGAGGCCCAGTGTTAAAGGGTCCAATGAATGAGATAAAAAATAAGCTTCTGGCAAATTTGGAATTATTTAGTGTACTTTGTTGCACAAGAAATATGCCAAAGGCTGTAATTTTTGGTGTTGCCAAAATATGCAAAATCATAAATCCTTACTAGTGAGTCAAAATCATCCTACTAGCCAAAATCTTTGAAGCCAAACAAAAAATCTGCAAGTTCAAGCTGTGTCAAAAACTGCCATTTTTTTCCTAAGCATCTTAAAGTAGTGAAATAGGTTCTAAATAAACTGTTGTGCTAGGACAATTTTATCAATATTAAGTGCTTTCCAAGTAATCTCAAATGGTTATTTTTCCAGGTTACTTTAGGGATGGTATTTGATATATCAAATATGTTATGTTCACTGTGAAATCTCTGTCTGTTCAATTTGTTCATTAAGAATCAATGGCTGTGGCAGATCCTGTTACTCGTATCTATGTTGAATTATATTTAAAATTTCTGTATTTATTTATTTGTTGTATTTATTATATTTAAAAATATTTATTTAAAATTTATTTATTTCACTTCCCAGCATTCTCTGTCATCAAATTTTTATTTTTTGTTTGACAATTTTTAAACATGCAGAAAGAAAAACATCCTCCACAGGTTTGGAAATCACTGCTACAAAATGACAAAAAATTCCCCCCAAATCTATCATTATATTTGATATGTTTAGCTATTTTAATAGCTGTGATAAACATTCAAGATTCATGTCTAACACTATGTACTGGTTGGGTACATATTCAACTTCTTGCATCATCCTTCCATCAAGTGACATGTTCATATGGTGTGTATTGTACCAATTGTGGTACATATTTTGCCAAAACTATGGGAACTGAATTTCCCCTATAACGAAATTATCAGATAATTTTATATTGTGAAGCCGACTCTGTTATGACTGTCTTTCATTTATGACAGGGATCCTCTACTGTCTGTTTATGCTGAAAGAAATGCCTACCAGAATCTTTTCCTTTAAATGATTAGGTATTAATGTTGGGTTTTTTTTCACAGCTACTCTTATCCTAGGCTCATGACGTGTAGATACTAACATTTATTCTTTTTAGAAAAAGTACCAGCATAAAATCTGATCTCCTGCTAACTTCACTCAGCAGAACTTCAATAGTCATATGTTGTTTGTTATTCCTAAGTAGTAGGTAGCAGGGAGTCATCTTGTGTAGTTTATTACCTTGCTGATAGCATTGCATCATACACTTGAAACTTGCATTAATGCAAGGTCTTTAAAATATGGAGAAAGCATAATATTAAAGGTTTTTCCTTTTCAAGCTTATTATTAAGCCACTGAGGCCATTTGTGCTTTCAGTTCAAATTTCAGCACAGACGGAAAAGTAGGGTTCTCTTCAAAGCTGTTGAAAGAGCACCTTCTTGGCTTTTTAGCTCTTCTTTGCATAATTAAAAATTGTTGTTCAAATTCTGGATGATGCTTTTCCTGCTCCTTACTCCCTGTTTGTTAGATATTGTTCCTGGTTTACTTTGTCCTGTTGCATTCTGAAGTTCACATTGACACAGTAAGCAAGGCCAGCAATCACTTGAAGTATTTGAAAGCATTAAACTGCTTTAGATTTGTTTTCAGTTCAGGTGGGATAAAACCTTTCTGTACCTTCTCCACAATTAGCCCTCATCCTTGGGCACTGTGCTCATTAGCATTGCTGATGTTGAAACCCAATGGACGTATTAATTCAGATCTGAGATTATCCTTTATTCATGTTATGCCTTCTCATGTACTATCATGTCAATAAATTACAATGCTATTTTACAGTATAATATTTCTCTCTTTCATGGGAGGAATTTGTCTTTCATTAACAGCACCTTTCCACAATGCTTTTTGTTCTGGCCAGGATTGCCCTAATATTTCTATTATTCTTATACTAGCTACCTTCAGGTCTGTATCAGTAATTTTAACACCTCCATTTTGTTGCCTTTGCCTTTCAGCAGTTCAGTTACCTCCTTTAGGAACTAGTGGATCTAGCCTTCTTTTAGACTATGCAGGCTAGTCTGGCGTGTTCCTTTCATTATCTGTGTTGATTGCATATTTACTGTTCTCATCAACATTAATACTTTCTTTCCACTTATTGTACTTCCAAATTTTCTCTAATCATTCTTCTACTGTCATATTCTTACCTACTCATTTTCCTCTTCCTGTAACTAAAACCATGCACAGACCTTCGTCTCCTTCCACAGCTTCATCTGTTTTCCTTTTGCCCCCCACACTGAATAACCGAGCTAATGCAAATGAGGCAAATCTCCTTCTAATTTCCCCCTGTATTTCTTAATTTAAAACACATCTCATCAACCATGCTAGCATTTGTCTCAGCTTGATTCACACTTCTCTGGGGCCCATCCATAGAGCAGCTACCCATTCGATCGCTACTAGTCATTCTAATGTTTTCCTATCTAATGCTATAGTTTCCCCACAGGACTAATTCTTGAACTTCATTATTTTGCTGTGCTTTTTCCTTCCTTTGAGAAAAATGACAAGAATTTCAATGACAATTACACAAGTTTCCTTTTCTCTGAGATCTACAAAGGCATCACCCATAGTCCCTTTCATGTGAGTTTTATGTTGTCACCTTTGCTGATATGACGGATGGTCAGTGGGTTCTTCCTGACTCTTGTGAGAATGTTTTTCAGGCTGCCATCCTCGTCTCATGGCCTTGTTTTTGTCAGACAACACATCCTTCTTTCTTCTGGATGTATTATAATGACAGAGCCACTTATTCTTCCTCATAAGAGCAAGGCAAACTAAATTAAGCAGGGCAGAAAACTGATTCTTTTACCTTATGTTTTTGACCAACTTCCTCATCTTTTCATGATATCAATCTTCTTAACTTCCTAAAACTCAGGGGCTCATTCTTGTTTCCCCACACACTCCTTGTGCTTTCCAGTTCTATTTCCAAGGCAGGGATTTGGGGAGGAACGTGTTAAAATATTGTCTGTCTGGTAAATCCTAGAAATTAAATGTTTTTAGTTGTTCTTCAAGAGAAGAAAAGGAAAGGGAGGATTTCATTCATGTCAGAGGCGTTTTTATGAATCGCATTCATTCTATAGACCCAATATGCTCTTGAACCCCATGCCATATTTGTGCCATAGTCTTCATTAGGAGTGCAGTGGGTTGACCCTGGCTGGATGCCAAGTGCCCACCAAAGCCACTCTATCACTCAACTGGACAGGGGAGAGAAAATATAATGAAAAGCTCGTGGGTCAAGATAAGGACAGGGAGAGATCACTCACCAGTTACTGTCACGGGCAAAACAGACACGACTTGAGGAAAATCAGTTTAATTTATTACCAGTCAAATCAGAGTAGGATAATGAGAAATAAACCCCTAAATCTTAAAACACCTTCCCCTCACCCCTCCTTTCTTCCCGGGCTCAACTTCACTCCCAATTTTCTCTACCTCCTCCTCCTGAACAGCGCAGAGGGACAGGGAATGGGGGTTGCGGTCAGTTCATCATCTGTTGTGTCTGCTGCTCCTTCCTCCTCAGGGGGAGGACTCCTCACACTCTTCCCGTGCTCCAGCGTGGGGTCCCTACTATGGCAGACAGTCCTCCATGAACTTCTCCAACGTGAGTTCTTCCCACGGGCTACAGTTCTTCACGAACTACTCCAGCGTGGGTCCCCCACAGGGTCACAAGTCCTGCCAGCAAATCTGCTCCAGCATGGACTCTTCTCTCTCCACAGGTCCACAGGTCCTGCCAGGAGCCTGCTCTGGTGCGGGCCTCCCATGGGGTCACAGCCTCCTTTGGGTGCATCCACCTGCTCCAGCGTGGGGTCCTCCATGGGCTGCAGGTGGCTATCTGCTCCACCGTTAACCTCCATGGGCGGCAGAGGGACAGCCTGCCTCACCATGGTCTTCACCACGGGCTGTAGAGGAATCTCTGCTCCAGCACCTGGAGCACCTCCTCCCCCTCCTTCTTCACTGACCTTGCTGTCTGCATAGTCGGTCCTCTCATATATTCTCACTCCTCACTCTGGCTGCAGTTGTGTCAGGTTGGTTTCCCCCGCCCCTTCTTAAATATGTTATCACAGAGGCACTACCACCATCGCTGGTTGGCTTGGCCAGCAGTGGGTCCGTCTTGGAGCTGACTGGCATTGGCTCTATCAGACGTAGGGGAAGCTTCTAGCAGCTTCTCACAGAAGCCACTCCTGTAGCCCCCGCACTACCAAAACCTTGCCACACAAACCCAATACAAGGAGCCACAGAAACCCTTTGTAGGGAATGGGTTGTTTTCCAAAGGAATAACTGAAGAATTAAAAAAGATGTAAAATCCACATTTTTATCATCGTTATGAAAAGCTTTGTATACCACTGCAACTGCAGTAGAAGCTGATTGATTGAGAGACTTTATTTGAAGTTAAATAAATACTTTTTCCATTTACAGACCATCTTATTTTATTTTTTATTTTGATTTGATAATTTTATTTTATTTATTTTTATTTCTTCCACACTCAATAGCTGAACAAACAGTAAACATGCCTTCTTCGGTAGCTAATTCTCCATTATGGAAAACTGCAGAAAGCCAAGACCTTTCTTTTGGCATTTACCAAACAAACAAATCATACTATGTTTAGTGGGAAACATGCTTAGATATCTTAGCGTTTTGGTAAAAACATGTCCATAGGAAAACTGGGATCATTGTGTGAAGTACTTTCAAACTCGATACAAACCCAAAGATGTTTCCTTTATAAATCAAAAAAATTTAAAACAGAATATTTCTTGTGGTGAGGCAGACAGTGGAAAAATGTGAAGAGAGATCAGTATTTAAACTCCAGCATTGATGTTGGTGAAATTTTGGAAGGAGAAATTTCCTCTCTGATGCTTTTTGTTACAGATGGTGTTTAAGTGTATGATTACATAAAAATTGTTCAGTTGCTGGTGTTTTTTCTGTTTTGACAGAAAGGATTCACTGCTTTTTCATGTTTTTTCCATTCTTTTAACTTAATTGTTACATGTATTTGCATAGAACTTGTGGCTACAGCACCTAACAATTTCAAGACCCAGAAGATGCCATGTACCATGAGCAGTACACGACATTATTCATTATGTTCATTATTCATTATGTTGGTGGCTGAAGGTTTTCCAAACTTCACATCTCAAGAAAAATCTAGCATTTGATGGAGTGCTGATTTAGAGGGGGAACCACAGCTAACGTAGTATGAGTGTGATGAAGTGATTTTAGAGGAAGTTTTCAAAGTGGCTGGCCAAGTTAAGTGAAATAAACTGCAGGAATAGTGCCCTCTGATTCCCGATTGTCAGGAAAACTTTATCCCCTTAAGGTACAGAGAATTTCTGCCATTTCATGCTTGGAATATTGCTTTGGGCTTGTTCTTCTGAAGTGTAATTTTTTTTTTTTCATTTTTATCTGGTTGGCTAGGCAGAAAGCGCAAAAATCCAATTTTCAATGGATAAGAGTAATGCTGTACAATTGGAAAGTTATACCTGCTTCATTAGAGGAGTAAGGACTAAGTTTTTTATTTGTATCCTTTGGGAGAGAGAGTCACATAGGGAGTGTTTCTTGTCCTTGTTTAGGGTCCTGTTCTTATTCAGGCTCCAACTGTAGTCTGTGGTGAGGGACGTCATTCAGGATGGAGGGAATCACTGCCTCTGTCGATGTGACTGTCTCCCTTCAATAATGCTTAAGCTTCTAAACAGCTACACTTTGGGGAGATGAATCTCAGACTTGGTGCTTAACTTAATGATGGCCCCTAAACACCCATATCTGCTCTGGAGCATGACAGCGTTGTGTTTTCTGCTGTATGCTTCAAAAAGACTTTTGGTGTCAGCATATTACTGCAAATGTGTCAGGACCCTGAACCAAGGGTGAATTCAACTTAACATAAGCATTGCAAGGAGAAGGAGCCAAAGAAATGTCATTATATATACATGCAGAAGAGGCTTTTTTACCTGAACATCAAGCAAGCACACAGCAGAGACTCAATTGTTTTGTCATTTACTTATATTTATTTACCTCCTCCACGTTATCAGCAAATTAACAAATCTAAGGATTGGCAAGACGTTTGTTCTCACCCCATAAGAATTGATTGCCATCTGCTTAGAGAAGGTACCAGATCATGAATTCGGGATCTTCTGTAACATACCAGTGAGAAAACCACCGGAGTATGTATGCGCACTTCCTTATCCATTCCTTAGTGCTACCAACAGGTATCATTAAGAGGGTAGACAGACAGAACTGAAAGGGAAAAAGCAAAAACTGCAAATGTATAGTTTGGCTAATTAATGAGTAATGAGTAATGGCAGCCACCTAGAGAAACAGGAATGATGTGAGTACCTGGGAGGTAGAAAGAATGTGGTTAAATTCTTTGCATTGATTAGGGTGAGACTGTCTTGGCACTGCACATAAAATGTGCCAAAGGGAATGTGACTGGATGTAATGGGATATAGTTTAGTAAAGAGACAGTTTATATCAATAACAAGACAGCTACCTGACATTGAGCTATACACAGTCATGGAAGAGAAATTTTAAAAGCTCCATCCTTTAAGATATTTAAAATTAGAGTAGAAAACATCAGGGAAAATATCTGTTTTGACAGGAGATGTCTGTTTCTCTCACTTTCTTTTCTAAAGCAGCCACAAGCATTGCTGTAATACTTGGGTCCTTCAAGATGGACTAATGGGACTTTTATCTGTAATTCATATGATTTTCTGATATGTTCAGTCCTCTGAGTAGCCCGAGTACTTTTGTGATATGGCCTATTGATAACGAGCTTTCTCCATCTGGATAAACACTTCCGAAGTGAACCCTGTCTTGGCAACTACAACCATATGTTTTCATAATTTTATATCAGTGTATTTTCTTGATGAAATTTATAGTTTATGTGTTGTTTTAATTTGTTGCCAGATTTATTTCTGGAAGCATGTCAGTTTTGCACTTACAGGCACTGTGAAAAACAATCATCTTCCTTTCTTCCTTTTCTTTTTTCTTTTTTTCTTTTTATAGGTAGGGGTCTAGTACATGTAAGTTTATAATGCTTAAATGTCAGAGTGAACTACCACTTACTGAAAGGTAGTCATTTACAATAGTCCTGTCTTAGGAAGAACTAAAATCTTCAGAGTTATGGTAGTGCTAGGTTAACAGTTGGCCTCGATGATCTTAAGGGTCTTTTCCAACCTACATGATTCTGTGATTCTATGGAGAAGTATGAGGAGGGACAACTTCTGTTTATTTCCACTAGGTTTGAGAAAATGAATAAGCTTATATCCTGGGTCTGTTTGGTATTACTGTGTTTTCATGTACCTCTGACAAGTTGCCTTGCTTTGGAGATACTGGCAATTGAAAATAAATCCCCAAGTAATTCTCATCTCCAGATAACATGAAGAAAACCAGAAGCAGATGTAAGGAGAACTTGAACGTAAGAGGACTGATGATATGGAAGGAAGGCAATGGGAGCATGAAGTGAGGGGCTTGGGAGGGGGAAAACAACTGTTCTAGGGAAATTCCCCCTTGTATTAACGATACATGTACACAATCCAAACTGTTGCTTAATCACAGGATGTTTTTAATACAAATGAAAATATGGTAGTGTTATGACTCCTGTAAACACCGGAAGCTTCCAAAGTACCAGGTTTAAACTCAGGTTGGGCCATTCCATCTTAGAAAACAAGGGCTGCATCCACCCCGGGAACAGCTCCGCCGCTCTGAGCTTCAGCAGGCGGTGGAGCAGCCTGCCTCCCCCCAGCCCTCTGTCTCACGCCCCAGCAATCTACTGGCTCTCAAGCCACGCTTGCAGCCATCCTCTTGTTGTTTACATGTTCAGCAACTTTTCCTTCCAGCCACTCTTGCTCCTTGGCCAGGTGGTTATCACAGTAAATTGTGCCTCTGTCTCTATTCCTTCTGTTCACTCCCTCTCCAGCCTCTCTGTCCAGCCCCTTCAGCCCGTTGAAAAGGTGACAGCAGTTCTGTTCTCCTTTTCAAAAATACATAATGCCACTTCTTCCTTGTTTCTTAAATCCTACCCAGATGATCAGAATATTGCAAGAATTCTTTATATGGTAGTGAACCCCTATACTTTTTCAAATATTCTTAGGAAGATTAGATTTAGTATGGTAACTTTTATTAAAGCTCCGAAGAAAGGTGGAGAGAGCTCGCCAGTTCGTGTACTGATTATAAAACATGTAGTTTAGAAAAATACAGGTTAGCAAAATTCAGTTCATTCATTTCACTTTCTGCCCTTGTTAAACAATCTTGATTTTGCTGCTGCTTCTGGGGTTTTTTTTGTTGTTTGTTTGTTTTGTAGTTTTTCTTCTGGCATAGACTTCATCCAGCTTACGGCTACCTAAAGAGTAAAAGGAGAACCTGTCTGTAATTTCTCAGTCTTAACCTTGAGTCCTAATACTGTTCTGCCTAGTCTGTGCAGCATTATTTCTAACGTTGCAATAATCTCACTATGATTAGGTAATCAAAGGAATGGAGTACACTTGACATACTATGTTATTATTTTATGCAGTAACACTACCATATTTTCCGATTCACTCCTTCTGCTTGTAGAATCCAATTCTCTATTACTTATTTTTTGATTTTGTGTGCTCATCTAAAGGTCTTCTTCTGGCCATTCTTATGTGTATCTTCCCGGACTTAAGATATATAATCTCCGACTGTATGCGTTCTGTGTTTCATTTCTTTGGCTTAGGTTTTGTGTTCTGTCTTCCTTCATTAAGCTCTCTGCTGTGGGTGCCTTGCTTTGGATCTGAATGTATTTCTGTTTCAGTAATATAATATTTTTTATTTTGATGCTGCTAAAGTTTACAGCAGATATTTTCTATAGAATGGTTAATATGCTGGCCTCCTTTGTCTAAAGATTTAATTCCGTCCTAGAATAGGATGTTTAGAGAAAATCAGGATTTCCTGATTCCCAGCCATTTTGTTTAACTTTGACACTATTAAGACAGGATGTTGCTTATCTAGTATTAGTAAGGTGTGTTTGCTTTTCAGTTGATAATAAATTATTGATCAAATTAGAAGCACAATTTGAAGAAAGAAGTTGAAACTTTATGACTCTTAATTAGAGCTCAGCAAATATTGATACTATAATTAGACATGAACAGTTTTCTAACCCATGGTAATGCAAGTCAGGGCCCTGGGTCTGCATGTTTGCTTTATAAGCTTTTACGAAAGCTGTGTCTAGGAGTACTTTGTTAACTCACAATTTTATATTTGTTTAAAACCCATGGATTTGCTAACCCATGGAGATGACCTTTTGTCTTCTTCTGTCTGTGAAATCTGAAGCACATCTTAAGACAAAGCCCTGTTGGAAGGATTTACTGATAACTAGCAATGAGCAAAGCTCCAGTTATTCCAGCTAAGATCTGGTCTAAACTCTGCTGTCCAGTAAGCAGATTTTGTATGACACCTCTAAAAAAGAAGTACAACATGGAAAGTACAGCTGAACATTTTTCTGCTTTCCTGTTTCTGTGGTTCTTTCAAGGGACAGCAAGGGCTGAGGAGTGGAAATTCTGTCATAAAACTCTCTTACATAGAAAAATGTTTGCAGCTTCATGGTGAGAACTGTTGAATGTATTTTATACTATGTATTTCTATTATTTTTCAATAATACAATGCAAAAGATTTTTTAAAGATAAAACTATCAGTACACTATAATGTTTCACTGCTTTCATCTATTTATGAAATTTAAGCCTGTACAAATTTAATTGTAAGGGGCTCTTTTTTGTTGCTAGAGGGATTTTTTTCTCTTGGTTTGTTGTTTTTCTAAAAAGCAACTTCAGTATATTGCCACTATAACTGAGCATCACTAATGTTGGTTGTAAAACTTTTCACAGCATTGTCAAGGTTGGAGAGGCCTATTGATTTAAAAAGTTTTAGAGTCTGTTGTGCTAGCAGAAATGTTTAATAAACTTCTTTTTTTTTTATCCTTTTGAATCCATTTGCTTTAAAAGCTAAGCCTTTTCAAAGCTAAGGCTTTCAGAGGTATGTAAAATAATTTGTATCAACTCTTCAGTTGAATTCATTGTCAGCTTTTTAAGTGCAAGGTACATGATTACTACACGCAGTGTTCTGTGCCATTTTGAGTGAATGGTTAATTCAGTCCCTAATAAACTAGCAAACCAGCTACTAATATCTTTAAGGGCATTGTCATTTACATAAATACTTAGAGGATAGCTGAACCAGTCCTGGCATAGGTTTTTAAGAAAGAAAGAAACCAGAACAAACAAACGACGATCAAATTATAAAATTAATGGAGGAAAGGAGTATAATAGAGGCAATATATTTACATTTTAATAGAAAATTTGATGGCGTCTTTCTCAAAAGCGTATTTTAAAAGAGCTCATTTCAGGCTGCCTCCTGCATTTAAACTTAGGAGTGTGGAAATACATTGTCAGTTGTTAATGAAGAGAAGTGTCCAGATGAGTGCCATAGAGCCTTGTGTTGGGTTTATTTTCACCTGCTCTCTGTATTGACTCTTTGAAAAGAGGGAGATGGTGCACGGGGAATGGCTGAGGGAACAGAAGTCATATTGCAGTGCAGTGCTTACTGCATTAGCAAGCATCTCCCCTGCCCTGCTCTGGAGCCAGAGAAGGGAGCGCGTTCTGTGCCGCATCCAGGTGGTCCAGCGGATGCTGCGGGCTCCTGGCTGGCGCAGAGCTGTCATCTCCCTGGTGAGCCAGGAGAGGAAAACAAAGGAAACCAGAGCACTTCAGAGTATGGCGGAGCAGTGCTGTGTATGAAGGTGAGTAACAGGCTGAAGGCATGAACCTTAGGGCAGGCTTTGGAGGACAAGCAGGTCAGAGGCAGCCTGAGTGTTGGGTACAAAGACCAGGGAGCTCTGCAGGGAGCGGACTGTTGCTGACAGCAGCGGAAGGAGAATGCTGGCGGTCCTTTGCAGAGCCTATGGTAAGGCTCTGCTAGTGAGACAGAGGAGGAAGGAGCTCTCTTGAATGCACAGAGTCTGTAAATGGGCCTGAGCTTAATGGAACAATAAATAAGCTATGGCAGATGCTTTATATGTGGCAGATTACCCGGGGAAAACAGTAGTGTATTACCTGACTCTCAGTGCTTATAAAAAGTTAGTAAAGGGCATATGTAATCAATCTAGCCCTCAGGGCATGGTTTGCAGTCCGATTGTTGCAAGCTGGTGGGTGTCCAGCATGCAGGAGTTGTTCTGTCCAGATAATCAGAGAGAGCAACCCCAAAAACATTGCACTTAGAGGCAGATCTATAGCATAATTGGCCTCTAAACAGGGAAATGAGGGATCAGAAGAGGAAATTAGGTATTAGAAAAAGAATGGTAGTTGGATATGAATGTCTGGTAACTGGTACTGTAAATGCTCGTAGGAGTTACGTCAATAATCACTTCCTATTTTCCTGCTTTACTTGCTATTATCTCACATTTAAGTCTGAGACAATTGGTGTTGATTACAAGGAAAGAGGTCAAAGTAGGTGAAACACACGTCAAGCCCTATTCAAGATCTATGTAAAGTATCCCAGGCCTTCCCCACAAAACTTCAGGTCAACATTAGCACCTGGGAGAATTAAGTGATAAATTCAGAGTTTTAAAGCAGAGGTGCCATATGCAGCTGAATAAACAGCCAAGCACATTTTCTGTGTATTGTGATCTAGTGTGCAGTTGACAAGTGTCAGAAAGCAGAGAGAGGCCATTTCAGAGAGAGTTTTTATAGTCATCTGAAAATGAAACAGATATTTGTTACTTATTCTTCTTCTCTGAGTATCTGTAAAATCAAATGTGATTAAAAATCCCTGGAATATTTATTGATACACATGACAGCTGGAACCTGTGGTATGGGCAAGATCTGATTATCAAATAGGTGATATTCCTTTCCTTTTGTCCTTCCAAAAGGAGCAAGACTGGAAACATCAAACTTCAGAGAGCTGGTGAGCAGCATACACAGAGGGAAGCCAGGATTTCCACAGAGCTTTCTTTTCCTAAGTGAATTCAAGGTTAAAGTTTTATAAGCTTGAATGTAATGAGAGATTATTTTCTAAAATTTTGTTTCTCTTACAGTCTATCACTCTGAAATTCTTGGCTATTTTTCAAAGAGCCAGCAGCTGTGTGTTGTGTACAAAGACTTTATAATTGCACTGGTTTGCTGATAGAGCTTCAGTTCTTTTTTAGCAAAGCTGGACCTGTGATTATTTCGGAAAAACTGAACTTAACTACATTGTCCTTATTTTACTACAGATAGAAAATGCAGAATGTAGCTTAAAGCAAAAATTGGAATTGAGATGACAACTGTTCTATGGCAATGCCATAGAAAGACTCTGCTGTTGTTTTTTTTTTAAATTTACGTGAAAACACATAGAAATTATAATCACAAACAACTCAAATACAATTGAATTAATTGTATATAATATAAACTTTTTACTTGTAACATTCATCAAATATTTCTGAAATAAGTTAGTAGAAATAAACAGTCCAGAAAAATCTTCAAGTGAGAAGTGAAAGGCAAAAACATGATTCAAAAAGTGCTATAGGGTTCATTGCAAGGCATCATTGATGTAGATATCTAGTAGCTGAACTCATTGTCTTGGGTTGCCTTTTTGGTTGATGGAAAGGAAGAACAACTTTAAGGGCCTAAATCCGCCCGATTTGTTTAACTCCTACATGAAATGAATTTCATCTTAGATAACATGATTGTATTTACTAGGTCTTCAATGACTACAAAGGATCCCTTGGGGTGACAGGGTAAGATAGATAATCTGGACTGTAGAAACCTACTCTTGGTTTGATGGATTCCACCCCAGTCTTTTCAGTCTTCCTTTTTTTCTCTCTTTTTTTTAAAAAAAATCACTTTAATACTTCTTTAATCTGTCTCATTACCTGTCACAGTTTTGTGAGCCTAGGCTACAAGGAACCTGGTTCTTCACTGACCCTCTGCACTTTAGATATTATTTATAGAATTTGTTCAAAGCCAACATAAAGTGCTACTGTTCATACTTGGGCATAGTCTTACTGTCTGCAAATTTGAGCAAGATTTGTCTGGGGATCTCTGAAAGTTGGCTTAGAGAGTTGTAAGATATTATTTGAGCTTTCAATCTGGTATCTCTATTCAGAAGGTACACATATGAAACTTAAATACAGAATGCCCCATGCTTATAGGATAATTTCCACACCCCCCCGCCCAAGCAGATAATCTGCTGTTCTGAGTTCAAACCTTCTGGAAAGCTCAGGACTTGTGTCACGAGACTTAGCCAAGCAATCTTATATTTTCTTCTTGCATTACTTTTGAGTTCTCTATCAGTTTGGTTTTTTACAACTGCTTTTCTGTTAACATAACTTGTGCGAAGGAGGGGAACGTAGCTGTCTGACAACCTCAGAAAAACCTTCCTTTGAGAATTAACACTTTTTTATCATTTTGTAATAAAAAAATACATTACTGTACATTACTGTAGATTACTGCACATAGTGTATTAATTTCTAATCTTGTCTTAAATTTTTCTTACAGGTCAGTTGTTTTAATATATCACAATTCCCATGCAACATAAAAGCACTTCATATAGTGATTTTTGAATGTTTTCCCTGGAAGATTGTCATGCTTTTGAATTAACAATTATAATTTGCATGTGTTTTTCCATTTATCAGAGAAACAGTCTGCTTTGTCATGCTGATAAACTTTGAAAAAATTACATCTCCATGAAACTCCAGACAGTAATTTTCTTTTGCTTTTAGAGTCAGAATAAATTTTAAAATACTGATGTTTAACATAAATTGCACACTATGATGGAGGTAAACCAGTTTTCAGTCAACCTGATTTACCTCACATCTGTAACTGAAAAGTTGCTGGTAAAGTCTAAGGAGACACAGGCATGTAAAAGTGGAATACATAGGCAGAGGCTCATGGATCATTCAATGAAATCATCTGATTTTGAGTCCTAGTGTTTGTGGATAAGTGTGTAGGTTCCTGATCATACATTTCCTGGAAAAGCCAGCAAAACCAAACTTGACTACGTTAAGAGCTACCTCATATGGTCCCCAGTTCTCATGGCCAGTGATAAAGCCTGAAAGTTTTCACTAGGGCTATTCCCTTGTCATTAATACTGTCATACTGAAACTTCCCATTTCTCCCCCAACATGTCTACTCCAGAGTTTAGCAAAGCCCCAGCCCTGGCCTGCTGCACAGGTACATTGAGACTTCTACACGGACAGTTCCCAGTGCTGTGAATAAGGACAGTATAAATGGCATCCTTTGTGGTTTTTTTCTCCATGTTTTATGGTACAGTGCTGAGGTTAGTATTAAAGTGTAGACATTTGTTTGCAGCTGTGATTGCACAGTAGCATTATAGATATCCTAACCATTTCCTGTACTAAATTTGGGGAAACTATGTGGTTTCATTTAGTGTGTCACAATTTTAGGTACATGGCTTTAGTGTTGTCATTTTAGTGTGCTTATGTTTGGGGGTCTGCACACATATATATGTAAAATTGGTTAAATATGCTTTTAAAAATCTTTAAAAAGCTTATTAGTTTTCCAGTTTGAAAAGTATATTATACATATATCTTTTGAGTCCTTGAACACCAGGTTTCTGCCAAAGGCAAGATTTTATGGTTAAGTTATAATATGCTGAAATGGGAGATTGTAGTGGAAATGCATATACTTGCTTATCAGTTGTGGCTAGAAGATGCACACAATTAATTATTAACAAACAAAGAAAAAAAAAACCCAAGATCACTGACTAAATGACACCTAATCTATCTAACTGAGTCCTGTTGCATATTGCTAGCTGAGCTGGTCACTTGTTAAACTGGCCATATTTTTCCTTGGGTGATAAATTGCACAAATCCCCTTGGCTTAGTGGTTCAAAAAATATGTCTGGAAGAGTTAGCTTGTGGTAAGCACACTCTAGATCAATCTAGATAGGGAAAATTAATCCTGAATTTTTAAAATATGTCTGGAAGTTAATTATGAAAATTGAACATCTATCATTTGTAACTTTTTATTCAAAGAGCAGTAAAATATATGATTTGAAAATGGTTCCTCTTTAAGTAGTAATTATTACAAATTTGGTTCAATATCTTACAATATTTGTGTCTAAAATAATTTATCTAAAATCCCAGACCATCTTTTACATGTAAATGACATATTGCAAGTGTCTACTCAAAAAACCTAAGCCTACAAAATGACAGACAACAGATCTGTGTAAGAATTGCAACTCCACCCCCAATATGAGACAGTATAAGAGAAGTGATGACCGGGTGCCTTTTCTTGAGATCTCTTTCCCAACAGGCAGAATTCCCTTCTTCCATTCTGCTCCTTCTCCTTTCCTCCATTCCTGTCCTTCTCCTTCCTGTCTCCCCCCATTCCTCCATCCCCAGCATCACAGCTGACAATACAGATGTACAACTGTAAACTATATTTCTCCTGCCTATGAAGTGTGGAAACACACAGATCCTGCAAAAGGCATGACCCCAGGAGTAATATTTCTGTTTGCTGTCTTTCATCCCAAGCAACATCAACACTGAACTCCCAGGACTAATGCCCTGAAAAAAGTGGCTAGTTCTACCGCTTGACCTTCTTGCCTTACAGCGCATAGACCACTCTAAACTAATAGCCGCTATACCTGCTAGTGCTGCATACCAAATGCATGCACAGGTATTTCCTAACGGCCATGCTGCCACAAGAGTCTTTCCAGTAAGGGTGTGTATAATTGAGTCATATATCATGATAAAATGATGCAGGGGAGATATTTGTTCTTGGGGAAGATGCAGTTATTTTCCTTGAAAGAGCCCATCTGGTTACATTTCTGAGGATGTGTGGTAGGTGGGAGATGGGTAAAAAAACTGGATGTGTACCACATTCTGTGTTACCTGCTTTCACAATATTATATATCAATATTCAGTGTTTCTGCTAGAGCCCCAGCTATGAAATCAGGTTATTTTCTGAGAAGCCAAACTTCCCTAGAAAATAAATAATGCTTGCTATTGTGGAAAAAGTTTGAAAGTAAGAATGGTAAGCTCTTTCTTGAGAAGATAAAGGATGGAGTTGATTATTACCTTTAAATCTCATGATTTTTAGGCCTATTTTTTAGGAGCTGTGGGGGACTTGATAGTATTTTTGAACACAGGGGACTGGCAATGTTGCAGTCCCTTGATTCTTGAGGATCTCTTGAGGTCTGTAGAGAGATAATATTGTATTACTTCAGCAGAAGCTTTATAGGTTTTTAAGCTCTGTGTCATAATCCATGTTGATGTTTGAGGTTTAGTGATATATATTGTTGTGGTGTTGTACAAGATTCTTTGGTAGCTATTCGGTGAAGCCCACTTTACCCCTGTCTAATATATAGTACAAAATACAGTTACTTCAAATGGCACAAATGAACTTGTATGCAGTTGGTCTGGGAGTATTTGGCATTATATATTATTTGGGGTTTTTGTTAATGACTTACTAATAATACAGCACAAATGAGTAGCAGTACTTTCTAAAATAACAAGATTTTTCAAGAAAGCTAGACTTTTGTCACTTGTGGTTTTAATAATGAGATTTTTCACTGAGATTATTGTTCCATCGGCTAAATAGAAATAAGAAAGAATGCTTAGTGTACTTCCTTTCAGCTACTTGTAATTCTTTATATTGTTTTCTGGCTGTGTTGGTAGAAGAAAAACTGCTTTCTGCTAAAGGGGTAATGCACTGGAATAAATGGTCTGATAGTTTTAACAGTTCAGATGTCACAGAATAGCCCACTTTGCTGTGTGCAATAGTTGGACACTGATTGTGAAATGTACACTTCATGTCTTTACACTCTGAGATAAAAATAGCTGTTCAAGTCAACTTACTTGTACCTTAGAAAGAGATGAAACTCTGAGCAGCATCATGTTTTATGATAAAATTGCCAGTACCTGTGATAATGTTAGGGGTAAATTAGCTAGTTAACTGCATATAATTACTAATTTGTTAGCTGCACTGACAAATCTTAAGTTTACTTTGGTTACCCAAAGAAGGAGGAGTTGGGAATAGGGTGGGAGGAAAGAGGCTGTGGAGTGCAAATTCCCACTAGAACAAAATGTTTCAACTTAAAATAGTAGAGTCTTTAACCAGCATAATGCTAACGTTATGCATTAGTCTCACCAAA
>VYZW01014872.1:68618-82036 GCA_013401315.1 Balaeniceps rex
CACCAAAAAGTCTGCTGTGTGCCCTAGCAGCTTTTTAACGCTGAGTCGCATGTTTGTATTGTAACTAAATATGTGTCTTTTTACAACCTGTACACAGACAGTCAGTGGTGGTGTACTGTTTAGCTCTTGGTATAACGTTGTATTTTAATATGCCACTTTGTGTAGACTTGTTAAGTAAGAATTCCTGGATGTATTCTGATTACTTTATTTGGACTTCCTATGTTATTTCTCCAAAGGTGGAAGGGAAATAAAATTTCCCTGGAAGAGCTGTGGAGTTTCATCTGGAGTCTTTAAGAACAGTTTCCACAACCACCCCCTTTTCCCCCCATCCTCTGTAGGGTTAAGCTGCCTGCCCATCCTAAACTCAGTCCGCACTGCCAGCTTTATATTTGTGGGCTGAAATTTTTACTGCATTTCATTTTTCTTTGCTCACCCCCTTGATCCTCCACAGCTCTTGTGAGGGATTTATACCAGCATCATGGTTAGGTGTTTGGGAGAGGCAGAGAAACTGGTTGTCCCTTGACAGTGCTGTTTGTCTGTATCCTAAACAGTAGCCATTACAGTGGCACAGGAGTTCTCATGATTAGGTTGTTGTTCTGCTCACTCTGTACTATGGACCTCTTGTAAAGACTAATTTACCTCCCTAATCCCTTTCCACTCTGCTGCTGCTGCTGCTGAAGTCACATTTGTATTTCTACAGAACTGATGACTAACTTCCACGGACTCTGCCCAATTCTGTGCTGCTACTTCCTGGGCAAGGATGTACAATCCCTAAAATATTAATTTTTCAAGGTTTGCACACCTTTCTAGAGAACAGGAGCTGAATGAAGATTGTATTGCACCTGGCTCTGAGTAATTCTTATAGCACTACCAGATGTCAGCTTATTAATTTTCCTGCCCAGGTAGATTTTAACTCATGCAAGTCAGCTGTATGTTTTGGAAATTATTCTAAGCTTATTTTTATCATCTGGTCTACTGGTTATTTGAATGTGCATGGTTCATGTGCACTTCTGTCGCTTCTTGAAACCCTTTGTCCCTGATCCTTCTGTGAACCAGCAAAAACGTGCACCTGTGTGGGCCAAATCCTGCCCAAGTTAGCACCAAATGTGTATAAACTAGCCTTGAGCAAGCTTCAGTCATTAAGATTCTACCCCAGTACCTAATGATCATCTACATGATATGCAAATCACAGTAAAAATAGGGCCTGATATTTAAAAGGTCAGACATGCAAGTGTGCATGCAAAGATGTATGTGAATTTGCTTTTGTAACTTCATGATATTTTGCTAAGGATCTGCTGCACAAATGATCAATTTGATAAATTAATGGTTGGTTGACTGCTATCATGGTCATTATGTATGCAAAGTAAATGTGTAAATATGCGTACATTTTCTGTCCATGCATTTTCTGCCAAACCTCATGGAAACCAGACAGTTTTATTTCTGTCATATTCAGATTTCTATTTCTGGTCTTGAAGCAGTTTCTCCCTTGCAATTCAAGACACTTATAAAGGAGGTTATAAAACTTTAAAGAGCATAAAAAAACTGTTAGAATGGCATGAAATAGAATTAGAACAATTGATTGAAAAAGTTATTTTCTTATGTCTTCTACTTCACCGTTAACAGCATTACTCATATTATCTGTTAAAAATGGACAAAGATTATTATGTGTCTTTAAACAGTGGAAAAGAGGTTCTGAATCTTACTTATTTTTACTTATGAGAAGTTAAGGTCTGACTGTAGATTGGTGTGTAGGTTTCACTGAACTAGCTTTCTTCCTTTGTAGGAATACAAGTAAGTGAATAAAAGCAAGCTCTAAGAGATGGGTGAACAAAGTTTAGTATTCTGTAGGTTATAATAGGATTATTTTTATTTAAAAATCAGGGTCAAGAAAAGTTGATCTCTCAGCAATGGCTTTTCTGTTAGACTACAAGTGTTTCTCCTTTTTCCCATTCCGTATTTCTTTATCAGTTGGATATCATGTACATCAGACGTAGACTGTAGAAGAATTTTTAGAATAATACAGAATGAGCTCTATACATTGTAATTGTTCTAACGTAACTTTTGGAGAATTAATTGGATTTACATATTTGCTCAAATATTGTTTCCTGTAGTTAGTGTTCCTGTAGGAATGTGTCTAGACTTCTTGATGTATAAGAATTATTTGTATAGTACTTATATTTAAATACATTTGCATATTGTCAAGGCACATTGGGCATGTTATCTGCCATGATTTTTCATACAGTACAGCTGTGTAAACTGAAGTCAGTAAGAAGCAAAGGGGATAAAGTCTTTAATTTTTTTTCCTATGTCTGCATTTTTTTAAAAAGTCTGATTAGAACTGGAGAGTTTTTTTCAGTGACTAGGAAATTTAAAGAAGCAAAAATTACATAATGACCTAGATTGGTCTAAACATGAAGCAAGGCACTTTATTCATGTCAAATGAAATCTTACAGGTTTACCCCTAAATAATTTTTTCAGGGTATAGAGTATTTTAGCTAAAACCCTTTAGAAATGTATGTTTTGATTCAACACAAAGTAAATTTTTCCCTAATTTTTTTCTTTTACAAGTGAATGAGAATAACATTGTTTG
Source organism: Balaeniceps rex (assembly GCA_013401315.1). NCBI lineage: Eukaryota > Metazoa > Chordata > Aves > Pelecaniformes > Balaenicipitidae > Balaeniceps > Balaeniceps rex. Next base: position 71,209 of record VYZW01014872.1, read on the forward strand.
CCAAGCTCTAACCTGATCCTCTTCTGGTTATTGCAGATAAACCAGCTAGAAAGCCCTGAAAAACTCCTTAACCAGATTTTATAATCTGGAGTCTATTTTTTCATTTTTTTGTCTTGCCAAGAAGTGCCACTCTTCATACTTGAATGCACCCTTGCTAGCTTTGTTAATTTTTACATAGCAAAAGTGATCAGATCTAATCTGAGTCAATAAACACGTAAGAGTCAAATGTATGAAAAACAGCGATGGTCCACAGCATAAAAATTTGAATAGTTTATTACAGAAATATCACATGAATCATAACCTTTTTTTTTGCTTGTCCATCAAAAAATATTAGATAATGTTATTATATAATGTATTCAGGTGTAGAATTTAAACTGAATAGGATTTATACCACAGAATCATAGAATCATAGAATATCTTGAGTTGGAATGGACCCATTAAGGATCGTCAAGTCCAACTGCCTGCTCCGCAGAGGACTACCTAAAACTATGAGCTGGTTTTGAGAACTATTAATTAATTCTAAGTTAAAAAAGGAAGTAGAGACAATTAACTTTATACCTCTTGAGTTACTGAATTTCATCAGTCTACCTGAAACTATCCATTTTATTTTATTGGTAAATATGACTTCGTATATTAATTTGTTTACCAAATTTGATATAACACCTTATGGGAAATCTGCATTATCTTTTCTCTGGTTGATGTATCTGATATTTGATAGATATACTTGCCTACTTGTGCTCAATGACATAGGTTTCACTTGATCCTCATCAAGCTAATAAAAAACTTCTGTATATTTTGATATGATGTGGCAGTTTCACTTTCCTCTTCATTTTAATCATTTTTTGTTTGTGGAGCTATGTACAATTGAAGCTGCTTTGAAAAATCAAGAGATAGGAACAGATGGTGAGCAGCACTGACGAGGCTGACCAGACCACATGAAGCACAGAGTCTTGCCATATGAAGAAATAATAAGCATCTGAATACAATCTAGTCTCTTAAAGCTTGTGAAGTGTGCTTAGGAGTTTAACCTGAGCAAGCTGAAGACGACAATGAAGTTATCAGATTTGTATAACAGATGATAGAAAGTTTTGTATCATTTAAGTCAAGTTCCTCTCAGCTATCTGTATTTGCAGTTTTGATCAATAAAATTATGATTGTTCTTCTATAATAAAGGTACTTGTGTATGCATCTGTCTTGGTCCATTCTGAACAATAAATCCCACTAGTTTGGTCCTCACAGATGGCCTTGCTGAGGGAAAACTGGATCTTCAGGAACTACTGCGTGATCAGTACTCAGATGCCATTCCTTATTCACTAGCATTCATGAAAAGGATTAAACACAGTTGTGTTAAATGAAACAGGTGGTGGAGAAATCAGCATTTGGGTGCGTTGATCATTGAGCTCATATGCTGTACCTGATTCACTGAGTATATTTTATATATACAGACACCACGAATAAAGTTGGCCTATAACTTCAGATTCCTTTTCTTCATAGCTTCCTAGCTTTTGTCTTGTGCTATTTTAAATTTTCAATATTATTTCTGAAAAGAATGTTAGCCATTTGGCCATTAAAGTTATGTTTACAATTTTAAATTTAAGGAGTTATAATTGTTTGTTCATTGGATCTGAAAAATAATAATGCAATAATAAATATTGTCTTCATTGCCTGATGTATTTGGGAATGTCCTTATATGATATCCATTGAAAGTAACTAAACACATGTCAAGTGCCTTTTTAGTTTTGCATTGTGCATCAGGTAGGTGAAACTGTAACTTACAACTTTCAAGTAGAATAAGATTGCCAAAGAAAGTAGCTGGCTCTTTTTCAGATCTTGGTATTCATGCATGACTTAAAATTAATCCACTGCTCTAATCAATTGCTTTATCAAGCTGCAAATCCTGTAATTACATACTCTAATCTAGATGTGGTTTCCCAGGGTGCTTCCGCCTCTTTAATTTGTTGTTTGCTCCTCTGTTCAGATATGCTTCTGCTTTGTTTGCTTTTGGAGCTTTTAACATTGTCAGTGTCAGCACCTTGATTCTTTTTTCAAATCAGTTTTCGTGAGCAACTTTATCTCGAAGCCATAGTTCCTCTTTCTGTTCATTCATCCAATCCTTGCTTACTTATATTGTGTATGTTAAATGCATAAATAAAAGTAATATAGTCACCCATTCTTTGTTACTGTTTCTAGATCTTTTAAGCTATGTTTCTCACCTGCTTGATACTCTGTAGTTTAACTGTTGCAGACATAAATATTCAAGTGTATTTTCTCTCTATCTGCAGACCACTGAATGTATATAATATTTTTCCTATGTCAGTTCATAAGTTACCTACCAAATCTTTCAGTTAATTGAAAGGAAATATAAAAAGCAGTAGTCGCAATTAAACCATTCTGAACAAGTCCATCAAAGGAGAGCTAATATTATGACATTATAATTAAAATTCTGTCAAAATCTGTTATTATTGTAGAACATTTGAAAGAGGTGTTTTATCTTTGTGAGGTAATAGTACAAACACTAGAAAATTATCCTTCCAGAGGTAAGGAAAAGGATTTATCAGTTCATAAGCTGTGAAATGCTAAGTGTTCTTTCTTCAGTGTGAATGAAAAGGAAAAGCTATCAACTGTCAGGGCTCAGTCTAACCTCTTTGCTTTCAAGTTTTACTGCTATGTGAAAAAATTATGCTCTCAGTCCTTGGGTCTGAAAGCCAGCTATAAAGGGACAGAGCAACCCTTTCACCTTGTGTTTCCGTTCCTCCAAATCAAACTAGCTCAAAATGTCAGTGCCTCCAAAATAAGCCTGTCTGTTCCTGGTTCTTAAAAAGACATCCCACTCAAGGGATGATCAGTTCACCTGAAACCTGAAGATAAGAAAATGTTTCAGGAATTTGAGATTTAGCGTTTAAGATTTATATGAAAACCAACCTTAACAAGCCCCAGAAAATCAGCGATAATGTTGGAAAATTATGCACTCATCACATAGTTTCAATGAAGACATTTTAATTCCAGATAGTATTAAGCAAACTGTTAAAGACAGTTTTTTCATATACTTTCTACTCGTGCCATCAATGCTGGATTGAATTATGATTGTTTGCGTATCTGAACTATGTATTTTTTTCATTTTAAATATCTGATTTATTTTTTTTAGTGTTGGTTTTGTGTATGTGTTAGATTTTCCTGAGTATATAATACCTGAGCCTGAAATGATTTGATTGTCCTACTGCCACCCTTGAAGGGCAGAAAATTTCCTGACAGAAAACTGTATTATCATGGAGTTAGGAATGTTTGCCTTACATCTATAATATGCTAAAACTGCAAGCAGAATGATATTGTGTGATACTTGTAAAGATTTGAAGATGTGAGGTATCTAACTTCAATAAGGGTTTTATGAAATGTTAATGTTGAAGTCCATCTGCACCTCAGCAAGAGAAAACGCCACACTACAGCTGCCATTGCACTGTGTTATGAGATGCTTTGCAACTGCCAGAGGACCACAAAATAACGCCAGTGTATGGTGACTGTCTTTTTTTAATTTACGGTTGTGTCACTGTCTCTGAGCATCATCACTTTGTCAAAAGGGAGCTGATGGAGGAAACGCAGTCCCTGAGTCCAGGTACCTCAGTCCTCTAAGGGCTGTTCTTGCACTTTGTGAGGTGGCACCGTGCCGGCCAGGCTGGAGCTGGGGGAGCAGAGCCCTGCAGAGCCCTGCCCCTGCTCTCCTCCCAGACCCCTGCAGCACAGCACAAGCCTTCTTCAAACTGTTCATGTACTGCAACAGAGAGAGTGGTTAGAAGAACGTTGCTGTGGGAGAGGCACGAATGAGGTTGCCTTTGGCACCATGTGGCTCTACTTAAACCACCTGAAATATTGACTTGAACTGCTGCAGTGTATCTGGTCTTGATACCGTCATTTTAAATAACTTCATTTACTTGGGTTCTAATTTCTTCATATACAGTCTCTAAGATTTTAATTAAAACAAATATACAGTTATAACTGCATTGTTACAATAATTAGGGCTCTGCTGACATACACTGTTTTTAATTGTATACGTTTAAATACATTATTGCTACACTGTTTTGATCTTTTTTACCTCCGTGTCTGTTTTCATGACACTTGTAGGAAGTTAATAGCTTTGGCACCTTTACCACTGTGTCAAATTTTGTTCAATTTGATCTCTGAGTTCAAATTTATTGCTAACAGACAAAAAGGTATATTATATATGACAGTGTAAGTTTGCTTCCTGTAGGAAGCCAAACTAAAAATCTATATTGAAAATACATTCAGGTTGTAAAAAGAGGCACTCAGAGCAAGGACACCACAGTACTAAGGCTATTGGGAAATCCACAGAAGGAGCTGGATGTTTTCTTCAGTCATTCAAATCTGACCTTCTCTTAAAGTAGTAATAGGATGAAGAAAAGTGGATGCCTCACCAAAAGTGAGTCTTTCAAAGGGATAAAGTAATAAAAAAAGCCTTTTCAAATACACTTCTGTATCATTTCTGTTGATACCTTTCCATAACTAACATTCTCAAATGTGTAGAAAGATTCTGAAATATGATTATATTTTCCTGCAATTATTGTCTCTCTAATATCAATATTTTAATAAAAAATCCCATATTTTGGGAAGAAAAAATATATATATGTTTGTGGTAATTTATTGTATTCTTTGCATTTTAGCAAAGCCCAAAACATCAACTGCATAGTCAGAGATCATGTATTTAGTCACCTGTATTCAATAGATTGTTCTATTTTTGCTAAATCTTAAGTGAAAATGGGGAAGCATAAAATGAAAAATACAGCTTTCTTTTCAATTTTTGCCTTGCATGGATTTCACCCCCTTTGAAGAGGCTAAACCTTCCCCAGGGAGACTCAGAGAATAGCATGAGAAATGCTATTTATTAGCTGCAGCCTTCTGTCTTTTACATATGGTGTAGAAAAAAATAATTGTATTTATAACAGTCTTAGGAAAGACTTTAACTACAAATTAACCTGTTAGCTGCAGAATGGATTTTTCTGTTTCACTGTAAAAATATAAGTTACATTGAAATTGTTTTTATTTTGACAGAGCATTTCTCCCAGTGTTAGATGGGATCCCCAACACCACAAACATTTGCCCATATTTGATTTCACAAACTTTAGTCCCATGTCTTTGAGACCACCTGTGTGCATAAACTTAAGCATACACATAATTGTTTGCACTTTTGGGTCTAAGTGATCTTTTGAAAATAGTTGAATTCTAAAATATTCCTGCATTTTGCTTTGCCTTTGATGAATGTTTCGGTGAGTCCGAGACTGCAAAATATGAAGCAGATAAAGATGTTGGGATTAAACTTTGCAGCTGCAGTACAAATTTATACACATTGTATTTAGTCTTTGTTGCAAGTTTCTTTACTGTTGTTGAACGTTAAGTTTCTTGGAGGAAATTTTAAAGGAAATTAAGCCTGTGGCCAGGAAAAGGGATGATATGTTCTTTCAGAAATTCCGGGGTTGTTGGAGGACGTCTGGGGACACTGTGAAGCACTTTCTAGTGACTCCTATATCAAAAGGTACCTACAGGAGGCTTTGACTTCTAGCAAAAGCTCTGTCAGCTGTCCCTGACCGGAGCAGGTTTGGGGCTTTTGTTCCAGCTGCCTCCTGATTAGGGAAGGGGGAGCACACTTGCAGCTGGTGCTGGGGAGCGGCCAATGTAAGAGCAAGGACTTGAGCACAGCTCCTAGCACCCAGCTGACAGATGCAGGAGTGTGTACAGGACGGGGCTAGAAACAGTTCCTGTGCTCAGCGGTGGTGATGCCCCACAGGGCAGGGTACCCAGCACCATGGGAGTGACAATCCTGGCACAGCAGAGGCCTTGAGGAAGATGCAGCCCTGCAGGTCTGGGGCTGTGGGAATGCCCAATCCCTCGGGCTGGGCTGGGGAGATGGATTCCTTGCCCGCAGGAGGTGTGTGCTGGGGTGGGAGTCTGTGTTGCCAAGTATGGGGCTGCAGGAGGTCAGCAGCCTGTGTGGCAGTGAGGATGCTGAAAAGGAGATTGACTGGATCTTCTATGAGATCCTGCAGGTTCAAAAGCTTGACACTTCTCCCCCCACTCCAGGATGTACTGAAGGGGGCGTAGGCAGAGCCTGTGCTTATGTTGGGAAACGGAGACTCCCCTGACAGCAAAGGCTGGGAGCTTGTGACTTCTGGCAATGGAGGACAGTTCATGTCTGACTGTGGATCTGTGTCTACAGAGCAGATTCAGTGCTCTGGTTGCAGATGAAGAGCTGGTAGCTGTATGGCATCAGGAGGAAGTGGCAAGGGTCATTGTGGATGATTCCCTGCTGTGCAGGATGGAAGCCCACATTGGCTGATGTGACCTGCTGTCTAGGGAAGTTTGCTGCTTGCTTGGGACTCATATCCAGGATGTTGTGGAGAGACTGCAGAGGCTTGTCTGACCCTTGGACTATTACCCTCTGCTGATCTTCCACATGGGCACCACTAATGCTGCCAGAAGAGAGCTGGAGTGTATAAAGCATGACTAGATGGCTCTAGGGTGATTTTCAAGGGCGTGGGGGCCCAGGTGGTCTCTCCTTGATCCTGTTGGTGAGGGGCAAGGGCTTCAGATCTTGAAAGATGGCTGCACAGCTGCTGTTCACAACAAGTATTTGGGGTTTATGACCATGGGACTATCTCTGAGGATCAAGAACTGCCAGGAAGGGACAGGACTGATAATCTTAGATAGGTCATGGTGACTGGGGGAGGCTTCTGGGGATTCAAAGAAAGTGCCACCCATTCAAGAAAGGCTACTGGGACCTAGGAGCCAGTCAGCCTCACTTGACCTATGGGAAGCTGATGGAGCAAATAATCCTGGAAACCCTTTTCAAGCATATGAAAGACAGGAAGGTGATTGGGAGTAGTGAGCATGGATTTATGAAGGGCAAATCATGCTTAACCAACCTGATAGCCTTCTATGATGAGGTGACTGGCTTGATGGATGAGGGAAGAGTATGGATGGATGGATGTTTTTTATCTTGACTTCAGCTAGACTTTTATCATCCTCATAGCCAAGCTGATGAAGTACAGGCTAGATAAATGGACAGTGTTTCTATGTACTTAGTTCAGGTAAATATGAGCAAGTAGAAAAACTGCGTTACCTTGACAATATTGAAGTTGTATGCATGGAACCTGGATTTTCAGTGATCCTTCTGCACCATCTTGTATGACTGGATTTGCTTTAATGTTAGAAAATGCAGGAATACAAATGGATCCTGTAGTTTTTTATGCTATTTCCTTCGTATTGACTTATTCTCCAAGATGTTCACTGCTCTAAGCTGTGCCTGAGGAATATTGCTGAGTTTGGTCCTCATACAGGATCCAGTATGGGGCGGAATTCTGCCCATGCCTGAAGACATGCACATGGTGACATGTGACAGCTTTACCTACTTTATTTGTGCTCTGCTTCCTAAATTTTTCTGATATACTGACACGAGCCTTGATACTTCTGACTGTATCTTATTAATACATGACTAGCAGACACACCTTTAATCTTAACAGTCAGCTGTGGAAATGAGTATGGTTAACCATCCCACCCTGGTAAGAAAAGGCCAGGATTTATGATTTGGTAGACGTAGAGATCCTCAGGTTATCTGGAGACAACTCATAGCCATATTCCAAGAAATGTGTGTTTTTTAGTCATAAAGGATTATCACAGCATTACATTCTCTTTGCTGGAGATATGGTGTCATTTTGGGAGCCTTTGGAGTATCTGTCCAAGGAAGATAGCAATTTTGACTTCTCTTCAAAGATAAGGGAATTTTCCATTATTATTAGCCTTTTATTGAAATTAGGTTGACATTCACATTAGTGATGCTCAAAACACTTATGTTGTTGATGTGATGAATTCAGTCAAAGTATTTCAGCACAGAAACTACTAATTCACCCTGTAAACCCTACCATTAGCTTGTCTTTCTATCTGTTACCATTGAAAGTTGAAAACTACAGAGCTCTGTGGTTCTGAATTACAAAATGAATTACAAAATATATTTCCTTTTTGGCCTGGTGTTGCTTATTTAAATGAAACCATCATCAGCTGCAATAGGGAACTTTGCCTTTTGCAACATATTGACAGGGGCCAACAAAAATAAATTTTTCTGGTTGTCATGAAACATAGATCTTTCTTGTCACTTAATTTGCCAAGTTCCTAGTTGCTTTTTCTTACCTGCATTTGTTCCTTCAGATAACAGTTGCAGTCTGTTTGCTGAATTTGTCAGAGAGAACATGGAGAGTCTCAGGTGGCCTCATGGAATCTCTTGAATGCAAGAACTGCAAGATCTCCAACAATTCCCCTCTCAGTTGGGCTGAACAGAGTTGTGATACCAGTTTTGATGGTGGTGCCTGCAGGGCTTGGGGTTTTCCTGAGGTTTCTTTTTTTCTCCCTGTTTTTTTATCAATGTGTTACTTGAAATCAAAAAAGGTATAATTGTTGGAGAGTACAGATAACAGAATTTACTGTTACTTTACTTAACAATAAGAGTAAGCCAAGGCTGTTTTCTCAGAAATATTCTGATAAGTTGAATGCTATTTAGCTGACTTGACTCAATTGTCCTCTTGCATTTAACTCTAGGTGCCTGAGAGTGTACTGGATTTTCAAAATTAGGCCTTCCTTTGGATTCTGCTCTTTTCGGGGTAACAAATGTTGTTGTATTGCTTTTGATTAGGTTTAATGAATCCTTTTGGTGATTTGGTTCCTTGTGTTTTTAATATGACTAACCACAGAAAGTTGTTTTGACAACATAGAAAGGTTGCCTGCTGGTGTTCCAGGGTCCACTTACCAGTCAGTTGATAATGATGGATAATTTCATCAGCAGCTGTAAAGTGTCCTACCCAGTTGTGGATTTTGATTTATAATAGGTGGTATCAGTAATGATATTTACATGAGTTCCAGTTCTGAATTTATTGTTGTGGAAGAGAACAAAATCTTCCCTATATTGAGCCACCTTTAATACAGGCTTCAAAGTATAGTCCAATTTCCTTCAGATGCCATTGTGCATCTGCAACATTCAGAAGAAATAACAGACTGACTGTTCAGTTTGCTTTACATTGCTAATGCCAGGCTGAACCACAGAACACTTTGTCTGCATTTGAATCACTACCAGCTTTGTGTGTATGTGTGTGGGGAAATCCAGCTCCATCTTGCACATTTGGTGAAAGCAGCAGGGCTTCTTTCATCCACATCTGTGCTATGCCTTTCTTCTTCCTCTTCATAGGATTCCTCGTTTAAGCCTGCTTTTAGGCTGGTCACTTGCCAGTCCAAAAGGACCCAGATTTGTGCTTGAACTGCTTGTCTGGTACTAATCTTTTGAGTTTAGTGCCCTTGTGAGCAAATCCCAAAATTGTGGGGGTCTCATACAGATAAGAAGCCAGAAAGTTTGATGCCCTAGACAGGCTTTGAAAATTTCTTTGATCTCTCCAACGTGCTCTTCATGTTTTTGTAGCATTCCCAAATCCCTCTAGTGACTTTGGACCTGACGGTTTTTCTTCTCCTTTTTTACAGACAGTTTCTTCCTTTCCTTCAAGAGCAACCAGCTTTGATCATCTGGTCACAGAATTGCTCCCTGCCTCTGTTGGAGGCAAGATGTTCAGGAATCTCCTGCTTTTCTCTCTGGAGAAGAGAAAACATCATAGGGTAGATGTTCAATAGTGACCAAAGATGGCCGTTAAACTGAAGGTCTCCAGCAACACTGACAGCCAGCATGCCAGCTGCCACAATGATGTTTAGCCTTTGATCATACTTTATTTATATTCTCCTTTAATTGGTTTTTGAGTCCATATAGTTTTGGAAAGACTGAAATTTATCACTCTGAGTCACGGTGGGGAATGTCTTACTGGGTGGATGATTGGACTAATTTTAGACCCTGTCCCTTGGGTATATTTAGAAACAATTTCAGGGCTGGATTCTGTGACTTATGGTATGGAAGATAGCAGCCAGAGAACCAGTCAGTTGCCTTTATTAATCAGAATGTCAAGCTAGGTTATCTAAGAATTCCTTCTGCATTTAAAATGAAAGAAAGGCGTAACCTCTAGTCCTATAGAAATATAAAAACTTTTCTTTCTGGACACATCTTAAACCATTCTCTTTCAGTCCATACTTTTGCAATGCCACTGCAGTGAAAGATGCTGGTGTAGTCTGAGAGAGCAAAATTTGACCTTCCACTCATTGCTTTATAACTTGATTGTAATTCAGTCTCCACCCTCTGTGTATGGTCTCTGTCACATCTAATGCATTAATGCTGCATGTATTACATTGGTATTCAAGAAGTCAAACAATTCTTGTTAGATTTTTAAGCTAACCTCTTGCAGTAGTGCTCATTTTATGTCAACAGGGCAGAGGATTTAATAAGAAATTCTGGCACTTTGACTAATGCAGTTTTTTATTTCTTTCTACTAATTTAGTGAAGACAACCATTGTAGCCTTTTAGAAAACATGCTCAGCCTTAGGTGACCTTAAAGGTATGAGTAGACTGTCAAATATGAAACCAGAAGGGGGAAAAGAGTTTGCATATTTGGCTTGCAAATCAGGAGGACTGGACAGTGCTTTGAATAAGTATCCAGAATATCTGTGCAACAAAGTAACAGATGGGCAAGAGCAAAGATCAGTATCTACTCAAAGTTGTGTCCAGGTTTCATGGTTGGAAGCTGTAGAGAACTGGGATTGCAGAGAGGTCTAACATAGCTGGAGAAGGTAGCCATTTGAAGCAGAGAGAGAAGAGTGTAAGCCCATTTGCCTACCCAGCACCTACAGTCATGGTTGTTGATGATGACAGTTCATTTAGACAGGTTTCTTATTAAACCCTCTG
>VYZW01014872.1:83551-157899 GCA_013401315.1 Balaeniceps rex
CAACCTGGTTAACAGTTCTAAACAAAACTTAGAAATTTCAAGGAAAGCATTCTGTAGAGCAGAGCACAACTATTGAATGAAGGAGTGGGGAGTAATGCTAATGGTCCCACAGTAATGAATAACAATCTGCCAAATGTACATATACATATATGGAACAAATCTTAAATGACAGAGTTTCTTTAGATGTCCAAATTCCTCTGAAGCTGTGGCTTGGGTGGCAAGATGAAATTTTTGAGTCTTACTGTGAGGGATTTTTTTTACAGAAACACTGACTCTCAAGCTCAACAGCTTAAAAAAGACCCCAAATAGCAAGGGAACTTGTTATCTGATTTCATTGGTAACACTTCTACTGGCTACATACAGTGTCCTAGTGTTTTTGGATGGAGGCGTAACTCAGGATTATCTGTTTTTTTCTAATAAGTAGACCCTTATGCGGAGATGATACTGCATTAATGGGATAGTGTTAAATCTCTTATGGCTGCACTATAAGTAGTTCTGAAAACTCGTCAGGGCATTGTAAGCTGGACATTGCCACCTGGAAAATCCTTCTGCCCTGTCCCTCCTCCAGCTCATGTGCCTGTCCCTTTCCTTGTGAGGATGCTGATTTTTGTGTCCAAGGGATCAGGGAGTTGGCTCAGGTGAAAACTAACTTTTTTTATTTGGTGAAGTCCAATTCAGCTAAGATTCACTCCTTGATCACAGCACAGCTTCACAAATCCTTGTGCCAGGACAAAAGAGAAGGGCATGTAAGGTGAGGGAGCCCTAGGAGAGGAGTTGTGCCACACCCCTTGCAGGGGTGTTACAGGCCTTGTGCCCTCCAGGCATCCCTGCCATGTAAATCTCAAGCCACAAATGGCTGGAGTAAGTGCGTTACTGGGCTGGCTTGTGCCTATAGGACCACAGACTTGTCCAGGTTTCATATAGGAAGAGGACTGTTTTTCTGCCCTTTCACGTGATTTTGCACAGAACCTTGTCTTATAACCTCAAGTGAGGGAATTCACACTGCCTGGCTCTGAAGGCTCTGAATATCACCTGAGTGTCTACAGCAGCCTAAAAGTTATGATGTGTTATGTCTCAAAGCATCATTTATGTTAAAAATAATATGGAGGGCCAATAACATTGCAAACATGATAAAACAGGTGGTCACAAAATTATTGTTATTGTAATGCTTCCATACATCAGAACAGAATTAAGACTATATTCAACTTTAGTTTAGGCATTTTCTGACTGTGGGATTTAACTGTGCATCCAGCAGTGGCGCGCACTTGGTATGCTCCAGGATGACTCATCTGTATAGAAAAATACCCAGGAGAAAGGATCAAATTGGTTTTATTTTAACGTCTATTTGCATTTTCCTGGAATGGAAATGAATATCTGAGGATTCACTGCCTTCATTGTAATAAACCATTTTTCATTACAACTTATACTGTCAAGAAATTAGTGTTATTGATTCCTGGGTATTGTCTCCAAAGCAGGTAATATGGAATGTATTTGAAATAATAGGTTTTCAATTATTTATCCCTGAAAAACTAAAACAAATATTAATCATTATGCTAATTTGGTATGAAAATTCTTTCATTTCTAATTGTCTGTGCAACTATAGAATAGGAATGGAAAAAAAACCCAGTCAATATAAAAATTTTTTCCCAGAGCTTTTGCTATTCAGTCACAGTGCAGTAGTTCTTAAGCTGAATTATTGCATATAGCTTTCAGATAACTCTGGGTTTTTATCAACAGTATCTGTTTATAACTTGGCTTTCTATTGTGCCTTGAAATTCTGAGCACATACAGGTCCTTTTGCAACATAAGACTTCATAACAATCCATTTGGCAGTAGACTACTTCCATTCATATTGCAGTTCTCGAGGTCTAGGATCTGTCTGAAACAATAGTGGAAAACTCCTTTTAGAGAGTAAGAAATGGTTGATCATATTAGTGACAGCTGAAGTCAACCAGCCACAACAAAAAGCAAGTTATGTCAGTTTGCAATGGGATTTCTTATGTGACAAGATTGCTTGGGTGCATAGGAGACCCCCTGTGAAGCCATAAATGTTTGAATTTTAAAATGAAACCGTGATTAGAAATGCTTTTTAAAAAGTCAGCAATAACATATTTGTTTCTAGGTGGGCTTTGTCTGATATATCAGGCTTTTGCTGTGAAATCTTAGATATTTTAACACAGTGATTTCACATGCATGCAGCTGTATTCCACAAAAAAATGACTAAATGGCCCAAACCTTGAAAAAAAAGGCATTATGTACCCTAATAACTAAAGGATTTTGAGGTAGAGCTAATGAGATGAAAATGATTGCTAAAGCAACTTTTTCCTTCCTGAATTAAATATATCTGTTTGAAGAAGAATGACCTTAAGCCATAGATCATCTTAGAATAGGTTGACTTGATTAACCAAGATATTTTAAAAAGCCATTTATTCCTGTTATAGCCAGAAATTCTTAGAGTTTAAGGTTAAATTTTCCAACACAGAAAGACATAAGCTATTCACTGAGTATCAAAAAGAAAATAAGTGGTGGTGTACATGGTAGTTTATAACATAATCAACCCTTCAAACTTGCATATGCAAGAAGAATGAAAAAGTTCCCCATTAAAAGGGTATGTATAAGCAAATATATGCAATTAACCATACTTGGGATATAGTTAAGAAAACCATGTAGGCCCGTGTTTATCTTTAATAGGTGTTTAATTTCATAGTTATTTAGCAGAGCACATAAATGTACTTAAAGGTATGCTTGTAGATAGTTTTTTCCTGTGCAGACTCAAAAAACTGTCCTGGAGTGCAGCTTCTAGGGAATGATTGCCATGACTAGACCTTTAAAGATCATCTGGTCCAATCCCCTGCCATGGGCAGGGACATCTTTCACTAGATCAGGTTACTCAAAGCCCCATCCAGCCTGACCTTGAACACTTTCAGGGATGGGGCATGTACAGCTTCTCTGAGCAACTTGTTTCAGGGTCTCACCACCCTCATCGTAAAGAATTTCTTCCTTATGTCCAGTCTAAATCCACCCTCTTTCAGTTCAAAACTGTTGCCCATTGTCACAGCTTTTTTGCTGCTTTGTTTTCTTCTTCTGGCTGGTCTTGAAAAGGACTCTAGGAATGAAGAAGTGCACCATCTGTTCTTGCTTGCATGTGCTTTCCTTCTGTACAAGTTCCCCAGATCTCAGGGACTCTGCTTTTCCAAGTCCAGGCTCAAACGCCTGGCTGCTTTTGAGGGGGATTTTAAACGTTGTGGGTTTCAATCACTTGTATCAAAGTTGGACAAATCTAGTCCCAGTTACAATGTGATCATGTTATTGTCTTAAGCTATTCCCATTTGAATGGATAATCATTAATATTTAACAGGCTTCCCTTATCCCAGCCCTTGAAGATACGTGACACTGGATGGCCTGTGACTGACATGTGCGATGAGGCACTAAGTGACACAATTTCCTTATGAGAGCAACTAAAATTCAGAAGGTGTACAAAGAAAATGTTGTAAATTGTGATAGAAAGCAGAGACCTAATATTTCAGGCAAACAATTTCTAATAATAGGAAGAAAAAATATGAAAATTAGGTCAAATGAAAAAAGTCTCACAGCTTTTTTCAGTGTAACTACTAATGAGAAATTAAAGCGAAGGCATTAGATGTAGTACATTTTAAATTTCAATTAAGAAGCCAATACTGTGGCACATAGGATTAAAATAATTGGTTAAATGGCAACTAGCAAATAACCGTATCCCAGGACCAAAGGGATTCATAAAAAGAAGCCCACACACTGAACAGTTATTTATTATTTGTGTCATGGTATTGCTAAATGTTCAATTTAGCAATAGTTAGTGCTGAACACTGTACAAGATAGTGAATAAAAATAGTTCAAGTCCCCAAATATTTACATCTGGTGATTTCCAAGGTGTCCCACCCATCATTATTCCATGCGACTGATGCCTTACTGCATATGTCCTTCTTACCACAGTTCTCTGGCTGTTAAGCTACTTGCGGGAATATAGCAATATGACATATAAATATATTTATATATATTTGTATATATGTACATATGTAACAGAACATTTCTGGCGGCTGAATGGGAAAAAATATTTGAGGAGAAATAAAATATTGAGAGTAAAAGGACAACAACTGATGAGATGGAGGAATTTGAAACAGAGAATGAAGGTAAAGAGGCAGTATTGGTTAGTACTTAAAACCATATAAATTTTACTCAGAAGACACGAGTTTTACTTGCTACCAGCAGCTTTGTGCAAACCAAGGCTCCTTGTGCTTCTGTTCGCCAATTTGTAAATTGGAAATACTTAGTGACCACCTTGGTACAGTCCTTTGAAATGTACTGATTAAAAAAAAAAAAAAGAACAAGTTCATAATGTATTGTTCATAAAAAACATTTCTCCACGAGGAGAAATTAAATGACAGAGCATAGGGCCTATAGGAAGATGGCTAATGAGTTAGGTGGGTACTAATGAGAAGTGGTACTAGAGAGACATGGAGAACAAGATCATAAAACAGGCAAGAGAAGAGAGAAAATAAGGAAAATAAAAGAAAATGAGATAAGAAAAACTGGGAAATAGAAACAGATAAAAGATGCAGAAAAGGAGACTGAACAAGGAAAACAAAGGAAGGAGTAGGGAAAGGTCAAAATACATCTTCGCTGGTTTATTTTATTTAGACTATTCCCATTTGTTCCAATCTGTCTTCCTGGGCTGCTTTCAGGAAGCGAATTATTGTACAGTCTTGTATTTCCAACAGTTTTTCTTTTCACTCTCCCAGTAGCAAAGCTTCTAAAAATGCTTCACCTCTAAAGATCCAGTGCACTAAAGGCTAGCCTTGTCCTCTGAAACATGTCATGAGATCAGGACTGAGTAATGCTGTAGAGAGAAATGCTCACCCCTGTGGCCTGCTTGAGGCATGTTAGCTTGTAAAATGTGCATATAACACAGAATCTGTGGGAATTTCATGTTCTTCTATAATAGTAGTAGGGTTTTCAAGAAAAATAAAACATTAGATGAAGTGAAAATTATTTTGTTTTCTCCCATTAAAATGTTGGGTCAGTAAAAAAATATTTCCCATTAATAAAAATTTCTTTTCACATTTTCATCAGTTCAAGCTTCATGTTGCATTGCACAGGATTTACCCTGTGGCATTTATGCTCTTTTAAATACGTAGAGATGTCTCACCCTAAACCTCCCACTGCTGCTGTCACTTAGCCTTTGTGAGGTCAGCAAGTACAGTCTTCATAAATTAATCCTGCTAGCTCTGTAAGGTCTTCTGTATGCTTTTTATCAACAGCTTTCTTGGAAGGGTATATTCATTTGCAGCCTTGTGGCTTCATCTTCTCTACCTTAATAGCTCTCTTTAGGGTAACATCATGTTTCAGATTTAAATCTGAATCAATTGGATACTGTTTGGTCTGTGTATTGTGTGGTTGCCTTTACATTGTCACTGTCCCCTGTACCTGCCCTTTTTCATTTTCTTCATGAAGTCTTTAACTTTTTTCTATCATCAGAATAGACTTTTTCAAATCTCTACTCTTGAAAATAGGCAATTTTTTTCAGTACTACCACTGTTTTCCCTGTCCTATTTGGCCTCTCATCTCTAGATGTCTTTTTCCTGAATCCCAATTTTTGTTAGTCAGCCACAAGGCACTCAAGGCTTCCCTCTTTGTATCACTTATATATATTTTCTCATTTATCATGCACCTTGCACTTACATATTGAAATTCCAGTAAATTGCAGTCCTATATTTAATCTGCTGCTTTTAATTTGTGTGTGGAAAGCCAGGCTAGCGTATAGTGTGTCAGGCAATGTGTCATCCACTCTCAGTTTGTAGTTCATTAAGGTCCTCCCTTGTCCTTTAGATATGCTGCTGCCAGAACTTTTCATTGGACACAAATGTCAAATTCACCTGTCTTTCCCTGTTGAATCCTCAATGTGTTTTCATTGCAAATATTTGAATCTCAAAGAGTTCCTTGTATGTTAAGCAGCCAGACCAACTGGTTAAGAGCCAGTAAGTCTTTTACAAAGGGTCTAATTTTGCAAAGGAGCTCAGCATTATTAGGCTGTACTGGAGGTACTGGAAACCATGGTTCTCAGGACCTCTGGGCATATGTTCAGTATCCTGCAAGATCATCTAAATATTTCAAGATTTCTCATGAAAAATACAACCTGTCAAGTGTTGTAGGATGTTGGTATGAGCTTCTAAACCACTTTTGATCAGCTGGAACAAATTTTCTACAACATATTTTACTTAGTTGGAACTTTGTTAATAGATCAGAACTCTGTAGCATGAGGCACAGCACAAACCCAGAGCAAGCCCTGCCTGGATGACTGACATGTGAAGACAATAGTAATGAGGACAGATAAGAAGTACCAGGAGGCAAGAGATGATGCTGAGCAGCATAAGAAACAGCAGCCTTGTGGTGACAATGGCCTGGTCACTGTTGGCATTTGGTGGCATCCCGTCAAAGAAGAGTGGTTGATGAGCTGTTTTGAAGAAGCGCGTGAGTCCATCAGCCTCATGCAGCATGTGGCAGGTTCTCCAGCTGCTGCATGGTGGCAGTTGGCCTCTCCATACCGAGTGACAGATGACCAAGTAACATGTGTTTATTGTGGTAGATAATACCACAGAAGAGGTTATGGAGCCATACAGAGGCCTTACATTTTTCCACGATAATGGAGAAAAGAGCTACATGAGGATGGGAGGGAACACTAAGAAGTTGGCTCCAGCCTTGCGAGTTTTAATTGTCAGCCAGCCAGTCAGAAGGAAATACCAGGGAGGGTCTGCCTGGGACAGATACGGACCTGTCTCATACAGAAACTGTGTCTGTGAATTGTCTGCCAAGCCATCAACGTAATGCACTGAATTTCACAGTGAACACATGAAGTAGAGCCAGAAAAACAAGCATCTCCTTCCTTCCTTCTATGTAGCATTATTCAGATTCCCAAGAACTTTGATGTGACACCATACTGAATAAATGATTGTCAGTTTTTTCCTCAAATGATTTGGCTGGTATTAAGGGCCCATGGTATGTGTCCATGGCACAATATCATGCCCTGTGAGGTATGGGAAGCAGCTGTCAATGAACAAGGCTGAGCGCTGGAATGAGCTCACTGCTCCATGCGGCTGGCGAGGCTTTGCTGAGCACAGCAGTCGGGTGGCCCTTCTGCCTCTGCTAGTCCAGCTAGCGTCTGCAGAGCCAGCTGTGTATCTTTACAGCATTGCATTGCTGTCACTTCCAACACAACCCCGTGTATTTGTGAAGGCGGAGGAGGGCCAAGAGGTAACTCAAAAGAGGAAAAGTAGACCAAGTCTAGTCAATAGGCTGCACCTATGTGAAAGTGAGCAATCACGTATGAACCTCTCAGGCAAGTGAAAACATAGGCTGGACAGTTTTAGGTTATGTGATGTTTCTTTGTACAGGCTGACACTGGGGGAAAAAAAAAATCGTATTTTCTTGCACATAGTTGACATCCTTCTTTAAGTAACGTTGCTGTCACTCACAATCATGCACATGGGGGAAAAAAACTCAATAGAATTGCAAAATCCATACATAACAACGGGAAAACTAAACTACTGAGTTTTCATCAGGCAAAATGCTTCTGAAGGATACTCGATGCAAATAAGATACAGCTCAGTCACAGGCAACTATGGTTTGCTGCTAGAAGACCATGAAAACAGATAAGCTGTAAAACTTATGTGAAAAAAAAAAAAAGATGATGTACCCAAAATTTCATTAGGACCTTGCTGATTTAGATGGCTGGATGAAAGAGCTTTTATATATCTTTTCAAGAGGTATGTTTCCTCTAAAGTCCAGATGTGAGAAAGTGTGCATGTTGCCACACATATAAAAATGTGACTGATATTCTTCAATAACAATATTTTGGCATCCAGTCACTTACCCATTGCCCCCTACAAATGCTGCAGGAAATTCCAGCTTTTTTTCCCTGGTTCACCTAGAAATTTAATTTTGTATCTGAAACCTATAATCATGTTATGGTTCTCTGTTTGCAAATTTTTCAAATTTGGGGGGAAAAAAGAATGATCAGAGATTTGCTATTTCTAAGGGCAACTTTCCTGTTCCAGACCTCTAATTGTTCATCATTCCAAATTACAGATTGTAAATTATATAAATAACTGCTTATTTTATTCACAAAATCACATGTTCTGTTCAACTGAAATACACATTTCTGGCACTGTAACCCCAAATCATAAATGAATGTTAATTTTGCATACTGAATAACTTGGTTTTCTTGTTGAGCTTTTGATTCTCCTCACAAAATATTCATGCAGTCTACACTGAAGCTTTTAGTTGAGTGTGAGACATCCTCTACCAACTGTGTAGAAGATTTGGAAGAAATATTCCTTGAAAGAAGATCTGTACCTTAAATTCCTATGTTTTGAGCTGCATATAGGAACCAGAGAAATTCTTTTCTGAAGCTTCACCTAACATTGCAGCAGTTTGAGATTTCTGATGGCTCTTCAGATCAACAAGATATAAGTTTAAAAAAAATCCATTTCAGAGCAACAAGATTACCCTGAAAATTTGCTTTAGGTTTAGAGCTGTAGCTTTCCCTTTGATCTGTTCTAAGTATCTGACACTCGGTGTATGAGGGAACACTGATTCTACTTGAATATTTTTGAAGCGAAATACTTAGTGGATTAGGAAACAAACCAAGTTGTGGCACCAAAATTAACAGCGTAATATACATTTAAATAAACTGTGAGCTAAATTCAACAGGGAGAGACAACATTTATCAAGTTGCTTTTTTGTTAAATTGGGCTAGTTTAGAAAAATGAAACATCACACAATTTTCATCAAGGAGTAGTGAGGGAAAAGGCACTTGTCTTTCCCAGGAAAGTAGCTGTTAATTACTGCGCCTCTTTATAGTATGTTTATAAAATGTACTCTGGGCAAATGCAAGCTCTCTTTGAGCTGACCTGAAGTTGTGCAATTGCCAAGATTAATCTAATAATTACTGCCAGGAGAGTTTATCTCAGTTTATTAGCTTGAGTTTGGAGTCACACTACAGTGGTTGCATGGGCTTTTTTTGGCTCATGACAAATTCAGATAAGATAGTGACCCCCTTGGTGGACAATGACGTCAGGTGTTCTACCTTGATGGTATGCATATGCATCAAGAAAGTTTAAAATCTCTGAAATAATATGTGCTGCAGGAAAACAGAATCAGCTTTCATTGCTGGCATGCTTGAATGCTGTGTTTACATGATTGTAATGCTAAAATAAACATAATATGGTGAACACATAAAACCATAAGAGGACATGATCCTAAATGTAACCTCCCCTTTTCGAGGGCGTTAGATGTCCCTACAGGTAGCAGTGAGACAGGAGCTATGGGGGGTGAAATTAAGTGAGCCTCTGTTTAAGCCCTGAGACTGTGCTGCTCCAGCACGGAGCACCAGCTTTGTGGGCACAGGAGAGGTACCTACTGTGTGCAGGAGGGAGCTGACTGACGGGCTGGGGGTGCAACACAAAAGTCCTCACTGGCTTCACACTACTCTGCTGTCCGAGTAGTGCTGCCTGAATACTTCGTTGTAAGAAGCAAAGGTGAAACCTGATGTGACCCTTTTTATGTATTTGCAGATATGGCTCACACAAATGTAGAGAACTAAGCTTTTTGAAAATCCTCATTTCTTGAAAACTTACTGTATCAGTTACACTGTATTGATGATTATTATATCTCTCTGACATGTGAATATAATTTATTAGACGTATGCTTTGACACGGCATATTGTAAAGCCCAGCTTTTAGGAAATCAGGATCAATTGTGGTTTACGTCAAAGTTTTGACCAGGTCATAAGGAAAAGCATCACAATTCTCCGAATGACAGATAATTCTTGTCTGGAAGTTGCCACCCAAATTTGCCATATCTAACATTGTCATATGAGATTGATAGAATGAATGGGTTTGGGTAATAAATGTTACAAAGGTATAGCTCTAATTGTACTAGTTGTGCTAATTTATTTATTAAATAAATTTAAATAAATTCAATTGTGCCAATTTATTTATTAAATGCAGTAGCATAATGTTAAAAAAATGAAGAAAATTAATTATGGTTGTTTTCATTCATGTGATCTCATTTGCTTTCTTTAATGCTGGGGACTAGAGAATGATATGGTGAGTCTCACAACTAAACCAGCCCAAAAATGATGGCAGAATTTTATCTGGCTTTAGCTTAGACTTACTCCATTTTTGAAGCTTTGAGTCTGCCACCACTGGGAATAGAATATAATATGTAGCATCCTGCCATTATTTGCTATGGCCTGTCTCTCAAACAGCCAAAATTCCCCGTTCATGTGTCTGTGATGCTGAAATGTCAGCTTAGATGCATTTTTCTTCTACCTTATGTCCCTTGAATAATAAAAATATTGGTATTAATATACTGGCCTCACTAAAAATGCCATCCCTTTCAGCTGACTAAAATGAGTCACTGACTTTTCTGTTATACACTGGGCATCATATAGCTCTAGAGATCATTTTATATGAAAAACTAGCTGTCATTCAAGTAAAAATAAATCTTGCCAGAAATACCTTCCATGCTTTTGTCCATGTTGACAAATAATATGACAGAGATGATGGATAATGTAGGTTCCCATTAGATTTTGATGATGTAGTTGTATCTTATCTTTGGACTTTCTTGGGTAATTTTATCCTGTATTCAAATCAGGTTTTACTGTCTCCTCAATACCCACAGCTGCCTGGCTTCAGTCCCTGAAGTCCAAGAGGAGAGTCAAGAATTATAGGCAACTTAAGCTAAATCCTGAAGTTCATAGTAAAATTGCATCTGGCTTTACCCAAGACGTACGAAGTAAAGACCTGAGCTGCTGTGGGTGGGATAGCCATTTAGTGCATGAAAACTGGAGTAGGGCAGTACTGCTCTCGGTGAAAGAAGTGCTGAGGTGTGGCTACAGCTGCCCTGCAGCTTCCAGGCTTTGAGCATGGTGAATAGAGCTTCACTGGCCATCCTTGTCTGGATTATATTTCTCTTTTTATAGTGAATTTCACTCTGCTATGTTAAACAGTGTCAGGATGAGAGCACTGAGAAAAATATGTCTTTCAACAGTCAGAAATCATTGGTGAGATGGCAATATACCCTCCCTATCAGCGTGGTACAGGAATCAGCAGAGAACAGACCTATCTGTAGCAGTGGTGGACAGACTAATGTCAGAGGTTTCCATTACAGATATAGTTGAGGCATGGACAGGGACCCCTCAAGCCTGCCCTTGATCCATCAGTTTTACCTAGATAGTAGGAGAAATGGCCAGCACTCAATTTGAAGTTTAACATGTTATCTAGAGATAAAGTGGAACAGAACATCAATTAAAATTATTTGTCTTTAGGAAAGAGGAATAAAAAATTAAATCTTGTAAGGCACAGGCCAAAAAGAGTAGTTAAAGTATTAGAATAAACAATGAGATGGACAGTCTGCAAGTTTTTAAAAGAGATTAATGCAGAAAGGAGGTATGGATTCATAAAAATAAATCACTTCAAGCTAACTTTGTTTCTGCCTTTGATGAGATAATAAGCTTCATAGAAAAGAGGAATAAAGGGGACATATCTCTCGACTTCAGCAAAGCATTTGACATTACTCCACATCAGAAAAAAAGTGGTGTGGTTAATGCTTTTGAAATTGTTAGACAGATGGCTGACTACCCACAATTGAAGAGTAATTATTAATGCAGCTCAGGCAAACTGCAAAGTGCACTCACATCATAGACGGATTGGTGCTTTATCTAGCATTAAACAGATACAGATATTCACCATATCCCTACAAAAATGGCTTTAGAGTGTGCTAGTACCGGCCAAAGATTTTCTGTCACGCTGTATGTCCAGGCCAGTTTGTATGGCAGCATGCTGCTCAGCATGGCTGAATACAGCAGAGGCAGTGGAGGGCAGGTTAGTGAGAAAGAACTAATTAATTACTAAAATAATTACTAAAAAATCTTTCCTAAGTTGCAGGAGACTACAGTACAAATTGCTATAGGTTCCCTTGGCAGCAGTCCTAAATCAGTATTCTGGTTTGCCTATCAACTCACTTGAGTCTGCCCTTCTGCCTTACCTGTTATCTCACACCCACCATGAGTTCCCATGAGTTCCTCTCCTTTCCTTGCCGTGTCACCATATATTGTACATTCCTTCCTAACCCTGCACTAACCTACCATATTCTTCTGTCCTGACTTTGTTTGCACTTAGCCCTCCCAAAATTCTTCTGTCCCATGAATTCATGCCATCAGTGGTGTGCAAGCCTCCAGGCTGCTCCAGAGTGCCCTTATGCTCATGCCTTTCCAGCTGCCTTTCATTTCATCATCTCTGGCGCTCCTGAACCTCCTTCAGGAGGTCCAGTCCGCACGAAGCTGCAGAAAGCCTTGGAAATCATCTCCACCACCAAACACTGCAATGCTTTGAGTTAGAGAAGCAGACACTCAGATGTGCTATTCTGCTTGTTCACATGCAGTATCTCTCATCTGAGGCTGGTCCATGGCTTGGAAAATGCTTTGGCCAACTAAAGCAAATAGAAAAAAAAATTTGTATCTTGTTTGCTGTATTATGTTATATTTCTGAGGGTGTCAAGGGATACAGACCTGATTCCTGCATGACTGAGGCATGGGTCAGTGCCTCACACTTTCCAGTAATGTTTCTTTTACCTGTCCATGTAATCACTTTAGATCATGATCCCCACTCTTACTCCTCATAAGGCTCTAGGACCAGGACAACTGTTCCTTTGGTACCCCATCTATTTTTTACTTTAAGTCAATCTGCCATTTTTTTCTCATATAACTTGTCCACTGTCCCTCATAAAACATCTCAGTCAATTAAAGGGAAGGAAGCTTTAATCCTCATCAACAGATACTTTTCCCTAGACAAACACATAACAAGGTCAAATATCAAAGGTTGTTGTCATAAGCCTCTCTATTGGTCATTTTTATGCAACATATTATAGTTAAATATTTTTCCTCAGTAATACAGCACTGCAATATTGTTTTACTTTTTGTATTCTCCTTCATCTCTTATTTCCTGCATCTCAGCTGTAAATTCATTAAAATGACTGGATATACAGTGATATAATTTTGTACTTTTTCCCCATAAGGAGTTTCTTCCATGCCATTGCCCTCCTGAAGATCCAATTTACATGCTTATGTTACAGCTTTTGATTTTGATTGAAACAATTGATTCCCATGTATTCCAAGATAGATAGCTAAAATCCTGAGTTGGAGACAATGAAGAAGTCAATGCTCAGCAGATATACTAAATAGCTGTTCTGCAGTCATGAAGGGGCAAGTAGTTTCTGTGTGTCTGTGAACTGAACGCATCAGAGATTAGGAGAAAAACATAATCTATGCATTTAAGACAATCCTGCAGGCACAATAGCTCTGTGGTACGAATTACCAGATTATATTCTGGTAATACATCAAATAAGGACTCTGTATTCCTGGTATCACTGAAAGTTGAAGAGATATTTGGCTCTTGGATCAGATTTGAGAAGAATATGCTTTTAAATGTATTAAAAAATAAAAGCCTGCCCATATTCTGTTAAAACATTGCCCTATTATCAACAGCATGAAGAAATTTATATAAAGAATTATTTAATGGTTTTTATTTAAAGATTATTTGGAAGTATTTCCAGTACTCTGTGCAAATTTTCAATGTATTTTTATTGATTAACATTATTTCATTATGTTTTATCAAGAAACTGCTCACTGTTGAATGTTGATCCTTCTGCGTGCAACACCCTTGAGATTTAGGCCTCTGAAAAGGATTTATGAAATTACATTAAATTGTAGAACTTGGTCTGTGCATTAGCTAGTTTAAGCTAGTTCAAATTGAATTTCAGGATTGAAAAGGAGCTAAAATTTCACATAGTATTATCTTGATTCTCTTTTTACCCATTTTTCCAGAACTCACAGGCCTGTATTCTCTTGCCTGAAGCATGCATCTTCTTTCTGGTCTATCTTAAATAAGAAACATTTACTGTATCATTTTGTATAGCAGTATCTTTAAACAAGCATTTGATAGAGCAGTTCATATAGCCCTTATCATTTTTTGTCCGTTGTTGATGAAGTCTTCCCCAAATAAGGAAATCTTTTTAAGGGCAATTACTTAATATTCTACCAACTGTGCTGGCATGATTCAAGAAAGGCTTTTGTTGCCTGCACCAAACTCAGCTCACTAGATGAAGTGCTAAAGTAAACAATTGCTTCCTGGGATATTGGTTGATTACCACTTTGAGAATTTGTCACTTGTCAAAGTAGGTTGATTGACAGACCAAATATTTGAACAGCACTTAAACACTCTATGTCCAAAGTTGCATAATGCTGACATATCCAACTGTCATATACCAAAGTAGCAATTTATGTTTTCACTTTGTGCTTAGGATCATATTATTGATTTATGTTCAATTTCTCACTGAATGTCTAGTAGCAAATAAAATATGGGAATTTTAATGTAGTAAAAACTGCATTTTAAATGTTTCTTGAAAGTTTAATTCACCTTAACTCAAATGCATTTATTGGAAAGTCTGGGAATGCTCAGACCTTGTAAAAAAGATTGAACTGTCATTCATGTGGTAGTTGCAGTTGATCTTTGCATTTTCTGCCCACAAGCAAGCAGCCACTGCCATGAACAATGTTATTTTGTGAGAAAAACATCATTTTAGTATTATCAAGGCAAATCAAATTATTATTAATTATATTCAATATTAAGATATTTATTATGCTAATATGTGATTTGAAAGATGCAAGATAAAAGTAAGAAAATGTATTGTAACAAGATAAATAAGGACATGAAAATTTAGATAAATGAGATTATTTAGATTAATACAATCAATTTGATAACATTTGATTGGTAAACTCTGGTGAGAAAGGCTTAACAGTTAAGGTTCCTTGCAAAATAGGCCATAGATGACCATTTCCATCAGGAAAGTTCAGAAAATTTTCATTTTAATTGTTATAATTTATTTTAAACAGTTAGCCATATATTGCTTTTGCATGTAACAACTAAGTAAAACATCCTAAGAAAGGTACAGCAAGAAAGTAATATGTGCTTGATCTCAGAGAAAGGAGAGATGGTCAAATATCTGATCATTTTCTGAAATCCATTTGTCTGGCTTACAATATTTTCAACCTGCATCCCTGTGAGCTAGTTCTCTTTCTTTGTTCAAAATGAGAAATGAATTAGGAGCAGAACTTCTAATCTAGGTACCATATCTAGGGAGGCTTAGAGAAGAGAAAGAGTTGAAGCTCACTGAAGCTCCCTCTGACTCATCCTGCCCTATTGCAAGGGGCACAGACTGAAGCAGGAACAGGTTGGCCACCTGCAACTTCAAAAACTGATTGCAGCCTTAGCCTCCCAGACCACACACAAAAACTGATGACAGGAAGAGAGAAATTTGAGGATGCCAAAGGGGAAGCTTGGCCGGGGACTAGGCCAGGATCCCCCCAGTGTTGTGCCAGGTCCTGGCCAGAGAGAGGATTGAGGTGGTGGAGCTGGCGGCAGAAGAACTTGCTCAAGAGAGGCCTGGGTTTGCTGGCCACAGATCTCAGCTTGTGGGACAAGAACCAGCAGTTTAAACCCTTTCTTACAGTACCTCCTCTCTACCCCAGCATATCTTCTACCCACTTCCCCTGAGCCTTCCCTCTTGCCCGGCACCTTCCCTCCCTTGCTACCTCCTCCGTTGCAGGCAGGGCAGAGTAAGGACTGTACAACCACTTGGGAAGCACGATTTTATTTCTATTGTATTACATTTCCCTACTCTGGCCTAAAGAGTACCTTGAGATTTCAGGGATTATGGGTGCTTAGCCAATAAGACTAAGGAGGCTTATAAAAGATAGAGGGTGGCTGGGATTATAGGGTGAAAAAGACAAGAGGGAATTGGATCCTGATCTCCAAAGACTTTAAAATTACTCCTTGTAACCATCACTGGCAATGTTTCGAGCCTGTTCTGCTGTCTCAGTAGCAGAGCAATGGGAGTAAAGTTCTGGGGAGCATTTAGATTTTTTCCTTTCCACATATGAATACATTAATTTTATATTTTAGTCTGATTTGGTTCAATGCTTCTTAATGCCTAACTACGCTGCCTGACCTGTACTGAGAGAAGTTGATCTCTTCTTGTGGTTATAAACAGTGTACTCTGTAGCATGCTTTTCGCACCATTCAATTCTGGCTGGTGACTGGTGCTTTTCCATCTTAGTCCCAATACCTGTACTGTCATTTATTTTTACCACTTACTATTTTTTTCACAGAGTGATGTATGTAGATGATTTTGTTTCGATGTGAAGTCAGAGCACTGCAGCCTTCGTTCAGCCAACAAGTAGCTTGCTCCCCTTTATTTGAAGAACTGGAAGTTGCTGAATGCAGACGTATTTGTTTGATAACATATTTGCTGTCTGTACACACTGTTAAAAAAAATCTGGTGCCTTTGCAATTGTAATTTTTTATTTCAGCCCAGTAACTCCTTTCCAGAAGCATGTATTATGATCACAGCCAGAAACGGACCCATTTTCATTTAATCTCTCTTCTAACCATGCACTCTCTTAGCCTGGAATGAATAAATTTCATATAGTTTTCCCTAAAGCCATGCAGAAATGAGACCCTCACATCTTGCTTTTGGGTTCTGTGCTACACCTTGCAGCACAGAGAAGAGAAGAAGAATGTTAAAATTATGACTATAGTCAAAACTATGAAAATGAGGAATTGGGGATAAAAGCCATTTTTTAATCTATTGATGAGAACTGCAATGTGTGGTCCAGTTTCCATATATGGGGAAAGAAGCTGGAAATATATATGCTTATAACTTGCATCCCTCTCTGAGTCTCTAATTCCACAAGTGCATCCAGTCCTGGTTTCCAAAACCACCTCTTCTTCTGGCCACTTATTCTCTTGGTAGAACACAGCCACTGTTGGAGAGAAAGCACAGAAAATGGGAACATTATGTCTTGAAGGTTTGAGAGCCAAGTCAAACCATGCAAGGGCAGATCTTGCTTAAGGCTACCTTCAGGTCTGTCTGTGAAGATGAATCCTGTTTTCCAACAGATTATTAATTTCCTCTGGGGTTTAAGGGTCTAACCTAACCTTTGCACAGCTATACACTCTGTCTATGTTAGCAAGTAGTGAAACCAATGGGAGTGGATTAGTAGAGTAAAACCATTGGTACTAAGGACACAATGTCCACACTATACATATTTCAGGAATTTTACGGCAAAAAACCCATAGTCTGGTCCAGTAGACTGGTGTTCACCTACTACAGATTGGAGTACAATGCAGGCACTCCTGGAGAATGTCTTCAGGTCCATGTGCTTTAAGACTATAACATTTACCAAAGCTCATTAAGTGACCAGGAGATTTGTTTCAAAAGTGCACTCCTGATCTGAATGAAAACGCTAATGCAGACGCACAGTATGAAATCTCCTAGCAGGTCGTGAACCTCATAAAGTTTGAGGGCTAATGACATCCCAGTATTTGGGGCTGAAGGTGTAGTCTATAATATAGAAGAAATTGAGAATATACCTTAAATCATGCCACCTCTTGGGTTTTAAGAGCACTTTAAAAGCTGGACAGTTCATAAGATGTATTTTGTATTGTGCTATATTTTAAGGCTTCATCCATTTCTCCATGGGTGATTTTTAAGCAGGCAGGGTAATTATGCTGAAGTGCTAGTAGTATTTGAATCACACAGTAGACATTTTCATGTTTTTATGCAAATACAGATCACTGCTTATCTCTATAATTTAGAAAACTGTTTTCTTTGCCAAAGTGGTTTGGAAATCTGTGACTCCTAATGGTACATTTTGTTTGTAATTTGCACTGGGTGTATATTGCATTTTTGAGCTGAAGAAAGAAGGAAGCACAATGCTGAGGGCCATCTGAAAAGCTGCTCATTTGTGTGTATATTCACATCAGAAGTGTGCCCACCCTCTCTTCCCTGGTAGGTGAAGGTGTACAGCTCACTCCTCTAACACAGGAACTTTCCTAACACTGTTATGGCTCTAGTATTTTCTTGTTTGGAGTACTAATGTGTTATATTTACAGGTGATGTCTCATCATCAGTATATACCAAGTAGCTTTTATTTCCAAAGCCCTCTGTGAGCCAACTGGCAGGCAATGACCTCTCTTTCCTTGCACCTCAGCCACTCTCACAGCCAGTATTTGGATTTTCTTTTATTTCTATTCATGGGGTGGGGATTGTGGGAGGTCAGTCATCAAGCTCAGTCATGCTAAGGTCTGTGAACTGCACAATTTAAAGTCAGGAGCAAGGCCTGGATGGCACAGGGCTTTTCAGAGCTGTAAGACACATGAAGGGGATGTGTTGGTTCATGCACTTAGGAGCCACAGTGATTGCTCCCTCCCGTGGCCCTGTGCTCAGCGGTAGCGCACATGGATACTAGCTTGAATCCCAGTGCCAGAGACAAGGTGTGTAGGGTCATGGAAGAAATGCTGGGGGGGCATATGTGTCGGGTATTGAGAACAGTTTTCACCTGGGACTGTTTCACCCTAAATGTTTGCAATGAATCATGTTTTTCCTTCTGGGAAGCCGGTGAGCCTGAGTCTGGGTGGGCGCAGTTTTGGTTCTGCACTGCACGTATTGATGGTGAAGAAGGGAAAGATAAGGGACATGAAGCATCCTTTCAGGGGATGTATTCGTTTCATAGTAGATGCACGAGACTAGTCTGCTAAGGCAAACTCTTTCAGCCCATGTCAGTTTTAACATTTCTTTTCTGGCTGGTTCCAGTGTTGGATGGGTTTAGGAGATGTTTCTCTCTATTCTTCAGTGAGCGGATAGCATTGCCACATATTTCCTCTTCTTTCAGTCCAGAACACTTTAACCTCTGCTATGAGAAAGATAAAAAGGGAAGGGTTTCTTGTACCCTATTCCATGTTTCATATTCCATTATGGACATTTACACTTGGGGGTGCAGTGTGAGATATGGTCCTTTGTATTTAAGCCTTGTTGTCTTTGACGAAAATGCACTCTGCCTTACACTTAGGATTTCTGTCTTTCCTCACACTGCTACCCAGTGTTGTATGGATTCTGCTTTTTTTGCATTTATAGCTAAAAATAATAATGCAAGTTTTCCCTGTCAAATACGTTACTGCTGCACAGTTCCACCCTTAGACATAATGGGATTTGAGCACTTGAATGATAACTTGATTGCTTGATTCATGTCCTTGAACCTCCAAAACTGTGGTTTTCTTTCCAACCATGACCTTGAGGGTCAAAAGGATGTTGAGGATATTTTTCTTGCTGTTAGGAGAAGGTTTTTCTGGAGAGGGTTAATTTTCAAATTTTTCATGCCATGCTACTACTTTGAAGTTTTGTCCACATTGACCAGTGTGACTGTTTATTTCTGGTGCTGCTCTGTCACAGTAGAAGACACAGCCAAGTTTGATAATTTCTTCCAGCTTTGTATGTGAACTGTCATGCACATTTTAGTAAGGTAGTACCTTATGTAGCTTTAACATCTTATTTTCCAATTTGTGTCTTAGTCTGCTGTATTTAGTTGGTTGATTTCGCATATCTTGACCAGCATTAAGCTTTTCCAGCCACTTCAGAAACAGAACAATTGAAACTGGACTCAATAATTCTGATTCATATCTGCCTTCGCTAAAAAGACTTTTGTTTTTATCATGGTACTCTATGGACAGTATTTACTAATTTTGATGTAGCTTAGCTGTGTCAAGCAAATGAAGGGTTGGTAAGATGTGTGTAAAGATACCACAGGCTTCTAAATTCTTAGGGTAAAGCTTTTTGCCTATAAGACAGAGTAACCCACTTTAGTTATAAAAGTGACTGCTGAGATAGCACCAGGTTCTTTTGCAGTGTGTTATTGCCACAGATGATTTTCAGCTTTTAAGGTAACCAAAAAATGTTGAAAAGCTCTTAAGAAATTTATCTCAGAATTTGCTCTTTCATGTCCACATTACCCAATGAAAAGACAATGATCTTTGCAATCTATTTTTGAGAAATAATAATCATAATTGATGGTCTCTAATTGTGGTCCCTTCATTCTGCAATGTAGCTTGTAAAAAGAGAAAAACACCCTATTCTGATTAATTTGATTTGCAGTCTTTTAAGGTTCAATCCTGAATAAAATGAAAAGGACAATGTAGTGAACGGGGCAGTGTAGAGTGAATGCAGCTAGATCTTCTCTTTTTCAGCTGTTCAGATTTCAAGCAGGTGAAATGTTTTGGAAAGGTACCCTTTGGCAAATTGTTTTGATTAAAACAGCCCAAATATTTTGTTAAAGTATTTTCTAAATTAAATGCTTGAATTTTACTATTAACAAATAGTTTAAAAGTAACTGCTGAATAATGTTGACATGCACTAAAAAGTGTAAACATTGAAAATGCAGTGTTTTGGGTAAAGTAAAATGTTTCCTTTGACTTGATTGTGTTTTAAAATGGTCAGCTAATCAAAGTAATATTCATTGATCAACCAGAAACAAATTGGTTTTGTTATTTCCCCTCCTTGTTCAAAAGGGTGTTGTTCACTTCCTCGTTAAAGAACAGACCTGAGTGCTTTTGAACAAGACATATAATTTCTTTTCATCACTTCTTTCTTCCATTTTTAAGAGGGAAAATGCCAAGAATCCCTAACTGATAAGAATATTGAAAACAGTAATCTGTTAATTCTGTTAATATTTTGAGGATCTTAGCTATTAAATCAAGCAGTAGTATGTAATACCCAAAGAAATGCTTTACTCTGCAGACTACAGTCTGTGCTATTTGAGTGGGGTAAAGAAAACAATGAAAACGTATTTGCTTATTTGGTTTTCAGTAGGATTACATTACCTCTAGGAGAAAAGGAGTTTGCAAACTGACATGCAGAGAGGCAAAAGATGGTAGTAATACACTGGTACATTCTTTTAATGGCAGTGGACAAGTTTCTACATTTTTCCCCCCAGAACAGATTTCCAAGTGCTTCCTTTCATAGCCAATATTGGACCTGATAGTGTTCTTATTTGAACTATTTTTATTATAGAAGTTTGATGAGATACAGATAATCCAGAAAATGGTGTGAGGATGTCTACTGTTTGCCCTTTTGCATAGCTACGCTGCCATCTCTTCTGCTCTTCCTTTTCCATTGCCAGTGAGAGGCACCGAAACCATCTGAGAAAGAAAGTAGATGGAAGTTGTGATAGTGGTGAGAAGTGTCCTGGGAGGCTGCCACTCATCCTTGGTCATGTCTCAGATACTTCAGCACCGTGCTCAAAACATGTCAGGTTTTCTCCATCTATTGTAGAATGTTGATATACTTCCAAAGGGCCTCTTTTGTTTATGTATCTGAGGAATACACATGACAGATCTTCCTTGAAGAGGATTTTTCTTTTGCTTTTAGTTGTGTCAAACAGTAAAATCAATGAGCTTATTGCTCCCAAAATCAATGAATGCTGGCCCCTACTGCTTTGAGGGACCCTAATGCTGGTGCTGTTATTGCTGCCCTTGTGACTTCAGGAACTCTCTACCAGCAGGGTATTGACTGCTCTTCCCAGCGTGAAGGGCAGAAATGCCTTCCTAATTAGACCTGGAAGCTTATTCTGAAAAATGTTCTGTTGATGTAAAATATTTTTTTTTTTTACTGAAAACTTCTGCAAAAATTTTCATCCCTCCCACCA
This sequence comes from Balaeniceps rex, assembly GCA_013401315.1. Taxonomy (NCBI): domain Eukaryota; kingdom Metazoa; phylum Chordata; class Aves; order Pelecaniformes; family Balaenicipitidae; genus Balaeniceps; species Balaeniceps rex. The sequence continues at coordinate 105,183 of VYZW01014872.1, forward strand.
TCTAGATTTTCCCATTGGAAGTAACATTATCAGCTTTGAAGTTCTCTTGTTCCCCCCCACCTTGTTTTTCCCCACTTTCATTAAATAAAACAGTATTTATATTTGAGGTGGAGATTTCATTTTTGTAATCACCCCTTTTTTTAACTTTGTCTTTCTCAAGCTTTCTTTGCTACTGGAAAGAACGTAAGATTTTCAGCATATTTTATTTTACTTTGTATTATTCCTCAGGTTCTCAAAATTGAGGAATTCTTAAAAGTTGGTAGCACAGCAAGGGAGGGAATTAGCTGGGCCTGTGAGTCCATTCCCTGTCAATCACAGGCAACTGTGCAAGAGAGGTCTAGTCCAGAAGGGGCTGCAGGGCATCATGTGCCACCAGCTACACTATAGTGAAAGGAAAATGAAGGAATGATGGTGAAATCATCCTATAAGCACATTGTCCAGCCTTTTAGGTCACTCATTAGCAAAGAGATGTAAAAAAGGATCAGGATTTCCATGAATAAAAGGAAAAAATTAATTTGAGATTTATTTCCCCAATAATTTTAAAAGCATAAGAGGTTTTTTTTCTTGTTTTCAGGCTTTTATTGAATTTGGTTTTGGTTTTGCTTCAAAGTTACTATGATCTGGCTGGAGCTACAGCAGCACTGTGCAAGCTGGACAGGGCTTAAAAGCACATTGAGTCTCACGTAAGGGGCTTTCCCATGTGTACCATAAAGACATGAGGTCTGGGGAACTGCTGGATTAATTGGGCAGTGAGAATTGCAGATCACATCCAATCCTTCCAAGGCTGAGTGGTGACAGCAGGAAAGGGAATAAGGATCCTGTCCTCATTAGGCAGAAGGCAAAAGTCTTGAGATGAATTATGACTGCAAGGAAAAAATGTGTACTTGCAATGTAAACTGCGAAGCTGGTGTCCCACTGGGAAATGTGAATGCCATTACAATGCTACCTTCCGTACATAATACATAAATTAATGGATTAATTTAATTATTTATCTTTCAACATTTTCTTACCTGGCAGAATGGAAATGCTGGTAGAAGCTTTGATAAACCCCCCAAAATCACTGGAAAGTCTCAGACTATTAGAATATACAGAATTCTCTTAATAAGAGACAAGAAAAAACCAAATGGAATTGTTATCCATTCATTGATTTAGTCCAAGGCTGAAACAGGGTCTCGCATGAAATTGCTGCTAACACTGATTTCTCTTTGAGCTTTCTAGGAATGTTGCTACAATTTTCTCCTTCCCACTATTTTGGGAAAATTGCAAGGTGCCAGAAATAACCAATAAGAGAAGGAAAAAAAAAAAACAACCCCTTATGTTTCTGTTCATTTGTTGGAGGTTTTGATTGCTGTTTTTCATTTACCCATTCTCCCTCTGCGTGGCCCAATCTTGGAGTCATTACTCAGTCATTCACTCTTCCATTGACTCCTAATGGGATAATTAGCCAGTGCAAAGATTTTGGACACAAACTAACTTGGGTGGTGATCTGGAGCATGTGTGGTCTCATTGTGTCAAATTAATAACCGTCTATTGTCATTTCTCAGGCATACTCTGAAGGTTTCAACCAGAGTTAAAATCTAGAGGGTATTTTTTGTTCATTTCTTCTGCACGACCATGACTTAGCTAATATTCTATGCAGTATGCAATATCCTATAACTGTCTTGGACTGTATAAATAATGGAAGGCATTTGCATGCTGACCTGCAGTTACGTCTGTTTAGAGCAGACAGTGAACTTGCTTGCTTGGCTTGTTAATATTCTAGCTCCCTAGCAATCAATCTGCTTTGATATTTATGTGACCCAGTAAAGTACATTTTTCTTGGGTTTTAAATTACGTTGTTTCATCTCCCTTTATATCTCTAAAATTCAGTCTGGCTTGATGGCCATTTGGATCATAATATGTGGACAGCACACCTTCACCTCGCCCCTGCAGTCACTTGGCTGTGGAGGCATGGAGGTCTTGCTTTGCTTTCCCAGGCACTGCGGAGATGGTTAATCATTATACAGATGCAGTCTGCTGTCATCCATGTATCCCTTGGGCTTGTCTTTCTCAGGATACTCTTCCCTTCTTTGTATTTATATAATTTAAAGCTCAGTTCCTATATGCAGAAATTAACATTTTGATATAAAAATGCTGCTGTTATAAACAAATACCTCAGCTACTATAAAACAAACAGATAAAAAGAATAAACATACTGAGTCAGTGGAAGCTGATAAGGTGCAGACACTGCCTTAGGCTATCTCTGCACAGTACAGGCTTAACCTACGCATCAGCTTTATCTCCTTTTTTCCCTTTTTTTTTTATGAGGTCACTAAAGACATTCTCTGTTTCTAAAAGTAATTTTTGGTCACCAGTGATAAGCAGAGTAATCTTTCCCAGTATTTCTGGTAGTTTGAGACTTTAACTTGAGGTGGTGGCATGAAGTGAGCAGACCACACCCGCTCCTGCTCACCACCGCCTCTCCATGGCCTGCAAGCTTACGAGCAGGCGAGGAGGATCCCTTTCCAGACCTTGTACTTTTAATAGTTCTGGGAGGCGCTTGAGTAACTGTCTTCCTGTCTGTTAGATGAGATAAATGGTATGTTTATCTCATTGAAATGTCATATTAGTTTATAATAAATATTTAAACGTGCCAACAGCTCCAAAGAATAGGACGAAGAAATGTACTACTGTGATGCAAAAAACATTTGTATCATACACCAAAGCATCTTATTAAGTTTTTAGAATAGGACAACAGGTTGCAAATCATCCCCTCTGCCTGTCTGAGGCCTGTGTAATGCTCCTCCTGCACCTCCTCTTCAATTACGGACTCAGCCTTTCCAGGGATGCTTCCTTCTGTCACCCTGGGGTTTTGAAAGGGAAGGTCCTGGGCTTGATCCAGTCTTAGACATTTCACCTTTCTTCTCTTCAGTGCACAACTGTGTGCAGTGACAGCAGACACACCTCTACAGATGGGCTATGGTGGGGGCCGTGGTGGGAACACATGTATGGGCTGGGCACTCGGAGCTCCTGCTTCAGTGCATCAAGGAGCTTCTGCACTGTGTGCCAGTCACAGGCCTGCTGCATCTTGTGTCTTGGACTGAGAGGTAGCTACCCTGAAAACATGAGACAGAGCAGCTAGTGAGCCTGAGGTGGGAGGAAAATGGGCACCCCTTCAACACGAGGAAAATACATTTGTGTAAGAGACACGGCAGGTCTGCAGTTCATCACAATGCTGACGATATTGGGTCCTCCCAGCCTCCTCTGTACCACCGTCAATCAGTCCACCTGTGAATCTTCAGCAGGAAAACAATTCATGGCAGCCTTTCTGGGTCTTGCTCCCACCTTTTCCAGGCATGTGTTGGAAATTGGCAATATAAAAGGCATTGGTGGACTGTTTCTGTCTTAACTTAAAAAGAAACAGAATTTTCTAAAAGTTGTTTTGATCTCCTTGGGACAGCTTCAGGTCAATTTACTCATCCACAGTTATGTATCACACCTTCTCTCAGAGAATTTCTGCTTCCCATATATTTTTTTAGCTTTTTTATTTAGCTGTGGACTGACTGAACTGTCATCAAAATCAATGGGAAGTTCCCCCAGCAGTTTACTAGAGCAGGGCACAGTCCTTAGCATCTATTCAAAGACCACAGAAATCACTGATGTCAGTAAAAAACCTTCTACTTGCATCACTTAGCCCCTAAACCCCTACTGGGGAGGAGGGAATGGACACTCAGCTAATGTGTATGTAACCTGTCAGGGAAGAAAAGCTTGTCATGGCATTACAGTTTTCCTTCTTTTTCATGCAGACTCATTAATTTGCTAAACCAGATGTTTCTGAGCCTGGCAGATCTATTAATCTGTATATTTTCCAGTTTGCCAAACATTAAATTACCAGAAAAGTAAATGGAAACTCTCATTTACTTCTAGAGCTTAAGATCTCCTAACATAATCTAAAAGTGCTTCAAGCAAGAAACAAAAGTGAATAACCAAAGCCTACATCATTCTTGAGCTTCCATTCATCTCCCCATAAGGGAACAGCCCTCCTCTTCTGGAGGAGCTCTGTGCACACATATTACAGTAATTTCCTCCGACAGTTCTCCTGATAGAGAGGACTATTCCTCCAGTTATTGTATCTCCAGAGGCATCCCTGCATAAAAAGAATGTCTGCACTATTAGAGAAATCATGTTAATGGACCTAAAATGTTTCAGTCAGGGAACTGAAAAATTTAATAAGGGTATTACGGTGCAGAAGCATTTTGTTGTTGGGATGTGTCCACATGTGGGCTATTGACTCATCTGTACTTAACTTCTCACAACCTTTGACTTGACCTTTCACTTGATTCCCTCTCCTGTCATTTGCTTGGTATAAAAAATCTTAGCCTTTCCTTTGACCTGTGTGAACTCATAAATTCTGGTTGCTCACACATATAATCACAGAGCAAACAAAGCAGCTGGAAAAAAGCTCCGGCTGAAGGAAACGAGGTTGTTACAGTGCAGCCAGAGGAGACCGTGCAGCCTTCCGCTCCTCTCCAGCTGACTCTTGTTTCTCTCGTAAATACCCTTCCACACCTTATCCTATGTGGTATGCCAGGTGTAGCTTGAAACAGGCCATGATCTCCCAGCAACCTGGTCAACACATGAGTATGTCCCAGTTTAGCCATTTTAGACTGAAGTATCTCTGGGAGAGCTGCTGGGAGTTCATTCATCTTTGTGGGTCCTGTTCTACACCTATAAGCTATATGAAAACCCAGGAACATCACTCTTTAAGAAGACATTAATGGGCCTGGTCCTTTCTTAATGCTTAAAATATAAAGCTATCCTCTTATTCTGAATTCATTTTTCCTACCTAGTGAAATTCTATACAATCAGGAGTAAAAAAAAATTTGCATAAAAGATTCACAAAGGTTCAGAAACAACTGTTAGAAAAGCTGGTTGGGTTTTCTTCTGGTCAGAAAATTCAGCTTGGCCATACTGGATAGGGCTATTTCACTCATGCTGGCAGGAAAGAATTTCTAGGTTCCAAAAAGGAATTTCCGGAGAAATGCAGTGTGGTCCATACCTGTCACTCTCATAATATCTGACATTTTTAAGTACCATCTTATATTATGAGTAGCCTTACTACTGCTCATTCCTTTAAAAGAAATTGGTAGCTTCTCACTCTTCCAAATACTTCAACTGTCTGTCTCTCAAAACCCATCTTTACAATTAGCATTTTTGAACTGTCAGTAGATGATTGCTCTCTCATTGTAAGGGTGGCATATTCTCCTCATGGTGATAATTTCACCTATTTCTGTATTGCATTTCTGCATTGCATGTCATGTATGCATTGCCTGTCTTCAGACGCAGAGGGGTCTAAAAGTCAAGACTGTCATTGTGGTACCTCTGTGACCACTGAAAGTATTGGAAACTTATAGGTGAAAAGAAGTTCTAAGAAGTATTTGTAGCTATCTGCTTAACTGCTAGCTTTTTTTAATGACCCTTTTAATTGACAGTTTGAAACTTTTGTTATTTCTGCACCTACCAAAGTGATTTTCATTTGAAAGTAACACTTCAGACAGGTGTAAATGGAAGGGTTGGTATATGCAGACCATAAAAATGTTCTTATCATAAATTAAAAATAAACAGCCCCTTCCCTTTTGTGAAAAAAATAAAAAGGTGGACAAAATATGCTGACTAATGTAGTCTTCACTCTTGTATCTCTGCTGCCCAAAGTAATAACTAAAATTAGACTAAGCTTTGTATATTGAATGCACTGAACTTGCTTGACAAGGATGGAAACTTGGGATTCATATAACAAGAAAACTGATTCTGGGTCCATCATTTGTATGATGTGGTTGATGTTCATTCCATAAAAGCAGAAGGCTCATGACCCATGCAACACTGGTCTGAAAAATTATGGTAGAACTGCCTTGAGCACCTAGTGGTAGTGAAGTGAATGAAGATATGGGGAAATTCAGTTTAGCATGCACCTTGCTCTTTTTCTGAATGAGGCTGCTGGTAAGGACAAGAACATTAATTTTTTGGCTGTTGCTCTGTAAAATATGCGGATGTAGAAGCCTTAACTTACAATGGGCATTACTGGTTAATTAAGGAGATTCATTGATTTATTCTTAGCAAAGGACCGTTAGCCAATGTTCACTGCTAGGGAATTATTGAATTCAGATAGAGCATAAGATAGGTGAAAAGAAATATTTTTCTTCCCTGGAATAATGTTTCTGTCTGACTCTCAAAATAGGAATTATATATATCTTCCATTGTTGAATTATTATAATTACTAAATTATTGTAATCTTTAAATAACTGGCTGCAATTTTATAGCAAAAATATTAATTACCATATTTAATAAAGTATTTATCATTGCTTAACAAAATATTACTTAAATTTTGGGTTGGAAGTAAGAAGTTCAAAGATGAGAGTTCAATAGATTTGGATCTTGCCTGAGGAATTCTTTTTAAAGTAACGCTTGGCATGTATTTGACAGCGTACCATTAAATGTATGCTTTCGAATCATTGCTGGTGGTGTGGATTTTCAGATCCCATTGTAACAATGCAAGTGCCTGGAACCCTAACCCTCATGATGCAAAGATTCAAAAATAGTACCAGTGCTATTTATACTACCTATTTGGCTATGCATGAAATGATACTGAGTAAAAGGCTTGTGTAGAAATCTTTTTCACATTTTCATAGCAAATAATGAGCATACATTAAGAATAAATTACATGTATCTGAACTTAATGGGTGAGGTGTCCCAGGCTTCTGCAAATGAATACTAATGGAAGGAAGCTGTAATATATATTGAACATTTAATTAACTTTTGGGGCAAGACTGTCAATGCATGACACAGTGGCAGCACGTGTAACAAAAGCAAACAAACAAATAACCCCCCAACCTGTATTTACAAGTACAGTTCCAGAATGGGAAGCAAGAGACCTTTTAGAAGCAATTTTTCTGCAGAAGAATCCTAACGCCTCTGTGCTGCAGCGGCTGCTACGTACATACGGAGGAAATCCAAACAGGAGAGATCATGTTCAGCCATCAAATTAAGGAGTCCTCCTTTGGCCCCTGCTTGTGTGGCTTTCTGTTTTCTGTTTTCTTTTTCACTAGCATTCAAGTGGACTGTGATTGAGATGGCCATGGGTTTACTGTGCTGTGTCAGGAACAAAATTGAAGTGTCTGTGACGTGTCACATGATGGAGCCATACGGTGCCTGATCGGGGTCTCTGTGTGTGCGCATGTATATGTGTACAGCCAGAGTGAACCTACATTCAGTGGCCCAAAGTTTTCTAAACCTACACTGACTGCTGATATGTGGCTGATATTTTCATCCTGTACAAGCTGGTATCACCAGTAAACAGAGGATAACTGGAGTTCTGTGTTCGCAGTGTCCTAAGTCATTGTGAATAAGTTACATTATCACATTAGGAAATGTATATGAAATACAGCTCTGGCTGATGCATTTGCCTTTCTGGAAAACCAGCCAAAATATTTGTATCTCAGTGAAAGGCGAGTAACAGCAGGAAATAATCAGCTAGGATATTTTCTCATCGGCTAGGCTGTTTCCTCATACAAGCAGTTCCTGGCGATGTCAACTACTGCAGCCTATGACAATTCAGTTTAAGAAATTTCTTTGTGTTGTGAGCAGCACATTAAGATATAGTATATATGTAGTGATGCTAGTGATCCTTGTAGTCTCTACTAGGATGCTATTAAACAGCTTTTAGTCAGTTAATCACAAAGGAGAGAAGGTGCTGCGTATGTGTTTGTTATTCAAGAGATTTCTTTCACAGTCCATGCAATATTTGGCTTAACTACCATTTTTAGAGTTCATTGGTGCAGTAGTGAAATAATATCATGTGTTTCTAAGGAAATGTGAAGATGTGAGAGACAGCTCAGAGATCAAATAGTCTGATTACTCCGTATCAAAGCTGAATTAATCCCCTGATGTTTAGTTGGTGTACAGCTGGGAGTTGATCAGCTGGGGAACTGCAAACAAATGATAAACAGCATCTATTCCTAGGAGCTAAATTTCCTCTCCGTGTTGAATTTTGTGAGTAGGATTGCATTTGCCATGAGTAGCTGTCGATTCCATCTTGGTTCGTTTTGTTACATTTGGGAGCTCTGATTCATGATTTGGGAGAACAGCTACGTTTTGTGAAGCATTTCTGAGTGTATGGATTTCTGGTATACAGTTTGACCTTTGAATGTAGGGTAAATTTCCCATTAAGTGTAAATGCGGTGTTTGTTGTCGCTGAATACACATTTTTGCTCAAAGAGATTTTGGTCTTTTGGGCTCAAAACACCACATTTTTTGATTGTGATGTCTCTGACTTACTGCTAATTCATTAGTAAGTCCTAAGTCTCACCCAGCCGCAGCCTGCCGCTGCTCCGTCTCCCATAGAAGAGCTGTGGAGTTGTGGGGACAGGGAGGCACAGCAAGGCTCTCCAGCCTCAGAGGTCCTGTGTCGTCCGAGGTCCCTTGGTACCTTGAGGACTTGCAATTTGGGGTATCTGACCCTTTATCCTGTTGAGGCTGAGGAGAGCCAAGTCTAGCTTTCTGCACTTGTCCCGCTTTGCAAACACAAGCACCAATACATGTACACACAATCACGCACCACCAGTCTTTCCAGTTGCTGCATAAGGACTAATTGTAACAGGGACAAATTGCTCTTAACAATCAATTTTACATCTGTATGTAATCTACCTAGCCTTCTTTCTTGCCCAAAGTGCAATTACCTGGATTCACTTTGTGATGTCTGGAGCTTGAACTAAATCTCAGGAAATGTTCACATTTACTTTGCATACTCCAGACGTAGCAGGTGCTGTAGTCACCGTGGGAAGCAACCTCCTCCCCCAGAGCAGCGCTTTCTGCCTAGAAACGTGTATTTGGGATTGATAGAGTTGTAAGCTTGGCCAGTTGCTGGTTCTCTGTTCTCCTAACTCAGAAAAAAAAAGTTTTTACTTTCTGGTGTTAACTAGAACAAGTCAGAGATGGGATAATACTCTTCAGATTTTGCCTGGGGAGGGGGAAGGAGCTAGTAATTTGCTGAAACTGTATCCTCACCGTCAGAAACAAGCCTCTACGTACCAGTACGGGAACTGGCCCTCAATATTTTCCCATTAGCACGTGAGTGTTTGAATCAGGTGGAGAGGGACAGATTCAGTGAGAGCAAAGGGAATGTTACAGTCGAAGGAGATCACAGCCTCACCACCCAAAATGTGAATTACATCTTATCAAACTGGCAGAAAACCCAGCAAGTAGTAAGTCACATCCCATTTTGTTTAGCTGGCAGGCAATAAACTGTGGTCAACCTGCTGCCTTGTATCACTCACTTTCTGCAGGATCTGTGGCTTGACTGCCTTTTATTGCCCGCTGGCTTTTCTGCTGGTTTCATAAAATGTGATTTTAAGAGCTTGCACGACCTCCTTAATTCATCTTGCAGTGCCTGTGTGTTTCAGGGACTTCACTATGTATATGTGATCTAACTTGATCAAATACAATGAACTGTAGATGCTGTGGCACGAGTGAAGTGTGTGGAAAAACAAATATTGAACAGAAAAGAGAAGGTAAATCCAGAAGTCCCTGATAAACTGATGAAGGAGTACAGAAAGAGAAGAAAAACAGTAAAAGGTCACTTAAAGTGCAAAACTTATATTTATAATATGCCACAGATGTCAAGAAAGCAATGGCATTTTGACGTGTAAGAATACACATAAAACTATAGTAGATAAGCTTATGTGTTTTAGATAACTTTGTACGTGTTACACTGGCCAACGCGCTGGTTGGAAGATGATTTCTCTGTCAGCAAATCTTCCGCAATTATTGGCTGTGCGCAGAAGTCAGTGCCAGTCCCCGGGAGAGGCTGGACCTGCTGGGCTGTGAGTGCTGCTGGAAATGGTGAGGAGCAGAGCCAAAATGACCAAAATAAGTCCAGGGTTGTATTGGGGCCACTCCCTTTGTCTTCACTGTGAATTAAATCAAGTTTTGCTGTTAGGTTCAATTGGGTCAAGGCTGGATTTTTCTCTTTAAAAAATAAATATTTTCCACCTACAGGTATGCCAGATACTGGCTTACAAATGTTTCAGTCAGAAAAACCACAGGATAGATTAGGAGAGAAAGTATAACAGTGTCAAGGGAGAAAAAGTATGAAATAATTGAGTTCTTTCTGTGTTTCGAAAGCTGTTTTTTCTTCCAATTTAACTCCGTTATACTATGATTAGGTGCTTTTGGTTTTCTCCCTCACTGTGAATGTAGAATTCAGTCATTTTTCTCTTTCATACAAAAAGCATCCATTAAGATAAATTTCACTGTGGATCTGTAACACTGCTTGTGACTGTCATGGGAGAACCCTAATTGTATTCATGTCATCAAGGATTTTTTTTACAAAGTATTTGCCTAAAACCGTTATGTCAGAAACATTAAGAAAACTTCTTATCATTACAGCTGAAATATAAACCCAAACCAAATAATATCAAATCCAGAAAATATTTACCTTGCTGTATTGAATCATCTGATGTAATATAATTACACTGTGTGTTGGTTTCCCATAATCATTATGTTCTGATAGGAAAACTATGTGTGAACTAAAAGGAATATAGACAGACTAATCTGCATCATTTCAGTTAGACTTTTATGGATATTTTGGGTTTTTTGTTGGTGTTGTTGTTGTTGAGTCTTATTCTACTGTGTAAAAGTTTGGCTTCAAATGACTGGAAATGATAAATTGGCCAGGTTTCATTTTTCATGTTTGAAGGCTATTTTCAGCTGTGCTAATAAAATGCTGTAGCCACTAGGAGCTAAGGTGTGGTGTAATGAACAGTCTCAGGAAACAAATGTCTAATTTCAGATGTAGATGGTGGTGGAAATCCGGCTAAATGAAAGCTTTTCCAAGCAGAACCGTCGGGAGGAAACCATTGCTCTCGCTGACGAGGTCCCGTCCGTGGAACAGAGATTTTCATAGTGCACTACTTGTGCCACCGACAGCCACTTATAAATCATGGAAATAATGATTGATGAGGCACCATCAAAACAGGCTCCACAAGCTGGAATTTATAAGCATCACCCCAGAAAGGCGGGTGCAGTCCAGCAGTGAGCGGAGCAGCAGCAGAAGAGGGGTGGCTTTGTGCTCTGAACCAAAGGCAGTCGCATGGTTCCTGAGCCCCTACCCTTCCTATGGCCCCCCCAGCTCCCCTGGGGAGTCTTCTGCAGTTTGAGGTACTCACCCTGTGTCCACACACACCGCACGTGCTGCCACAGGTTTCTGATTCAGTCATTTAACCTGTGGCTTTGAAACAGAGTTTTGCACGTCCAATCATAAAATTTCTGGAATAAGGTTTATTCTCCATTTCAATATTGCAAATCCAGGGTAACGTCAGAATTACAGTCTATAACCAATGAAGATGGGACTCTCAGAAGTGCTTGGTATCAGTTTCTCCATAATTATGGATATCATATACATTTAGCGTTTTTAAGTAAACAGTGGGTGTAATCTTAAGCTAAACCTGAACACGTTTGAGAATCTCAGACATGTTCTGGGAGACAACATGTTCACAGCTTATACCTAAGGTTAGGCTCAGAAGCAACTATTTAGAAAATTAAACAAAACGGCTTGACTTTTCTGAGGCATTACAAACCTATGGTGTCTATTCACTGTAGAGGTTGTGAACCCCTGGAAAGCAGAGGTATATAAAAACAGAACCCTAATTTTAGGCAACTGAGTTGGAAGAATATTGTCTCAGAACCATACAATAAAACAGAAAAACTTTTGTTCCAGTAATCTTAGACGAATGGCAGCTTTGGTACCTACCAGACAATCTTTGAAAAATACGGCCATAAAATAATGGAAAATAACTTTGACCTATAGGTTAAATTCTGCACACTAAATGAAACCGGACAGACTATCATTCAAGAAAATGGTGCAGAAAAGAAGGAATTTCTTCTTGTTGAATTAAGAGAGAGTATATCTTGAAGATTTTCTTTCACAGATTGAGACTAATTTGCAGGTTATCAGATGGTAATATCTGAGTCTTTCCGCAGAATGTGGCCCTTCTGCACCACATTTTTAAGATATCGAGTTGCTACTGGACATCTAATGAAATAGCAAAGAGTTTGCAAGATACTGATGGTGTAGCTAAGTTTTTCAATCATGTAGAAAGTGAGTCCTAGATTCAAAATGTTAGTCTGTAGTGTTTGACATCTGTCACAGGGTATCAGATTTTGAACCCTCTGCATAAAAGGCACTCAAATCCTTAACAAGCTACCCTTGTTTTGACAAATGTGCTTCTTCTACCTGCTGCTATTTCTGTGTGAAAAGGAAGGTGACAAAATGCTTCAAGCTAGATGACAAAAATATCTCTCCTACTGTTTGGTAACCTCCATGCACCTGGTCTCCATGGTGCTGTAGGATGGGGAGGCCAAGAGGCAGGCAGCTTTAGTTATCAGTCTCTTCAGCATGCCTCCCTGTGTGGACATGGGGCAGGCAGAGGTTAAGCAGCAAAATTTCTGCTGTTAGACCAACAGCATCTCCTCTAACATTACTGTGTGCTCAGGTACAACGGAAGAAAAATAAGGAAAAAACTGACCAGTAAAACTCTAGAGGTCTTGCTGTTCACTTGCAAAGATGGGAAAAGAATCTGCATTTCATTTTGCAAAACTTCCATAAGAAAGTCTTATGACTTAGAAAAACTCCTTTGTTTTTCACCCCTGTCTGTACATTAACTGGAGGAAGGAGAACACAGCGGGTTCCTGTGGTTTTTGCTCCTTTGGCACATACACATTGTGTGCACACTCCTGCATCACACACCATGGCCAAAGACCCTTTCCCCTCTCCTCCTCTCCCCTGTCCCAGGGTCCAGAGAGGTATTCTGGGAGCAGCTGGAGCACATAGTGAAGTCAGGGGACACCTTGGAGGAACTTACCTATATCAGGTTCAGGTTATATGACAGCAGTCACTCAAAACAGAGCTGTCACCTTGCCATAAGCCTCACTCCTCCGCTCTTCTGTGCAGTGCTACAGGAGCCCGCGTGAAAGTGGTCTTCAACAGGCAGAAACCCCAGCAGGGTCTGGGGGCTGGAGGCAGTCCCAGTCCCAGCCCTGTGGTGCTCAGCAGCTGCCTTGCTCAGTGGCCACTCTCATAAGAAAGGTGATGCCAGCCAACCTGGCCATGATGGCATTTGTCTCCTCTCAGTCCACTTTTGCATTAAAAGTTTGTATTTTATTTTCTTCTAAGATTTGTTTTTTTAAAGGGCCTAATAGCCTGTTGTCAATCTAAAATGAAAAGCCTAATATTTACCACTCGGGGGAAACAGCTAGGGCATATGTGGAAGTCATTATTCTCCAGAGGCACTGGTGGCAGCGGCTGGTGATAAGTCCCCGGCTCTGCTGCGCTGCGGGGCAGACTCGGGCACGGCAGATGCTGCTGCAGAAATGTCTTCCTGGCACAGCAGCCATCTGCATGATCCTTCATCAGACTCTTCCAAACTGCTCAGAAGAAAGACATTATTGTGGGTTGAGTGAAATATGTTACATATTTTCTTCCTGAGACAATTCGTTTAAGTTTTGGGTATTTTAATAGAAGTCCAGGAAACATGGATGCATTCTTCAATGTTATTAGAAAAAGTGTAATGAACTTTAAAGCAACACTGTTTTGTTGTAGGTCATTGTTGGTTATTTTTCAAATAAGAAGGAGCCTTGTTTCTGTCATTCACTGAAAATGCAAGAAGCCACCAGCAGATGTAAACAGGTCTGCTGTCAGCCCATCTTTGTAACCTGACTCTTGGGTAAATCCCTAAAGCTGTCTGATTTGCTTCACTCCAAGAGGGTTAAGAAGCTGGTGAGAAATATGCAGAGAAATACTGACGGGTTTCTCGGCACTATCGCTAGTGCAGAATCGTAGGTGCTGAGTGAAGTGGACCTGAAGAAGGACATGGACCCAGTGAAGAGCACCCCCCTTGCAGCCATGCTGCACGCCATAGCCTTCACTCTCCGAACAAGAATTCAGCCTGTGCAGCAGCCCTAAAGTTCAGACTGTGTGACACACAACGTCCTAGCTGCCAGCAGGTTTACCACAATTGTAATTGTAATGTGTTGTAATTACTACAAGTTAAAACTCTTATTCTGCCTTTAGTCATATTTGCACAACTCCCAAACCACAGGGGTACCTGAGGGAAGAATGCAGGGTGGGTTAATGAACAGATATTTTTACCGTAGGGCAGGGTGCATCAATAGATAATGCAGCTCTGGCAGTGCTAGCCACCGCTTTACTTCCCAAATCTGGTCAGCAGCTTGGGAAGTCAACTGTGACATTTATAACTCAGTACAGTCTATGCTCCTGTCTGCTGAGCCACTACATCAGCCAGATTTAACCTGCATTTTTTTTTCAGTAGGTCAGCTCTCTTTATTCTGTAAGCTACATGTACAATATGAAGAACTCCCAACCGGAGCTGTTTTCTTTGTTACATGAGTTATGCTACAAAGTTATTCCTGTCTTCTCAAATTAAACAGAAGGATTGTATGGCCTTTTAAAGAAAAGTAGAACAAACATAATTCTGTTTTGTGTGGGTGAATTTCCATGGAAGTCAGCTGACTTTGCACTGGGCTGCATTTGGCAGCGTGTCAACGTCTCTGTGAGGAAATGGGCATATATTACCTTTCTATTCATTGGATCTCATTTATAAAAGGAAAAAGCAAGTCCAAAATCTTCTTAAAAATGTCAGGCCAGTAGACAGACCGAAGTCACAGAGATGGTTTAGTTTATTTTAGAGAAGATTCTGTTACAAACTTATATTCCTGTTTGGGTTGACATTATATTGTTATATGTTTGCACCATATGTTTATAATTTTAAACAGCCTGCGGGAAAACAAACAAAAACTCTGCCTCCTGCTAGAGGGACCTATTGGCAACATAATCCTGGGCAGAAAATTCAGATGGTGAATTGCATCTCTCAGAACATCAATCAAACCTTGTCAGCAAAGAATGAGTAAACAATGCTTTTATTAACCTGAATTTAGTCACTGATAGTGGGTTAGTTCCTTAAAAAGAACAACTCATTTGAGAAACAGGTCACCAGATAAATTACATTCTTTTTTTCTCTAATAACTCATTTTCTTATGACACTTTACACTTCTAGTAAGTTTTGGGGTTTTTTTAATGTATCATTCTATGCATAGTCCATAATGGGGAACTTATTTTAATTTAAAAAAAACAATATGGTATCTCTCGCCTGCCCAAGGAGATCAAAGAAAAGAATTTGTATCAGTATTTAGTAATGGAAATATAATGACAAAAAGGAGATTTCTTAATCCTTAGTGTTATAATATGGTTGATGAGAAAAATAATGTTTTTGCCCTGACATCTGCCTCTCCTTCCACAGTACAACGTCATTGTTTCCATTGGGAAAGATTATCTGAGAACACAGAATGACCAAAATGTGAGAGCATTTTTTATTTCCAGTTTCATACAGCTTTTAGAGCCATACAGAAGAAGGTATAGGAAATGTGACTCTCTGATTATCAGGCTATTTCTTGCAGAAATCACCACCTCCAGCCTAATGTCTGTCCCCCCCCCCCCCAATCACTGGAATTAATTTTCTTCAGGGGATGATGACTTTTGGGTGGAAAAAAGGAAAAAAACCCTACCCTTTTCATCCCCAAACTGTAAACTCTCATGTGAAAGTGCTCACTTTAGAAATGACTGTCCTGAGAAACACCAAGCTGTTTTTCAGCTGTGCCACCTCTGTAGTCTTACCTGCAGGTGGGACTCTTGGCCAGCCCATCCTATCCCATGTGTCACTGGCTCTCACTTGTGGAGCTGCTGTGGCTGGTCCTCATAGAAGTCGTTGTGCTAGCCCACACCAGAGTCACCAGGCAGCTAAACTACATCTTTTCATTACAGTAAGGCAGCATTTCCAATATGAAACTTCTGTGGTTTTATTCTGATACCTTTAATGAAAAGCATGCTTGGTTGAAATACTCACACCTGTAATTTTCCATCAGCTCAGAATGATGAGGATAAATTGCATTGATCTACAGAATCCATTCTTGTGAAGCTCGTGCAGAGCTTCCAAGCACACTTTGCATCCCTGCCTACCCAAAAAAGCACAAGAACTTTTGGACATTTTGTTATTTTTAATGACATGCAGATCTTATCTTGCTACTAGAGTTAGTGATGGAAATAGCTTCTTTGTTCACTAGTCAGGTTACTGATGGATGTTTTCTGGGAGTGGGAAAACAGCTTCAGTGCAGTGGGTGCGGTGGGATCTGAGGCTGTGGGAAGAGAGGAAATCTTCTTGCAGGAGGGTTTCCACTGAACTCAGATTACATTTTCACTCAGAGGGAGCAGTTTTGCCACCAACTTCTCAGCATCCCACTTTAACATTATTCACATTGCATTAGCATCTAGAAACCATGTCTGTAAAAATACACAGAATTAGGCTTTAGCTAGGAAACCACCAAGCTCCAAGGCAGGTGCTTAAATGCTTTGCAGAACTGGGTCCATGCAGGGAAACCCGTATGTATATATATATGGATTATATATATATATTTAGAGCTGGAAGCTTTGTCTGGCTCGTACTTTGCACTAAACACTAATTAACTACAATTACTTACACCTATATTTGGGAAACACATACAAATATGAGCCATAAAAAATTAGATGGTCTGCCCTCTTGACAGACTGCTTCAAATAATATTAGCTGCTCATATTAATGGAAATCAAATGTAATAATTAGTGATTCAGAGAAAATGGTGGGAAAAATCAGAGTTACTCAGAGCATTAGTAGGGAAAGAATAAAGCTCTAAGATGGGCGAATTACATTTGATGAATACCACAGGTGCAACACTTTTCAATACACCTTTGCTGGGCTAATAGCAATAAATGAGGCTCTGAGCTCAGTGAGGGGTGCCAGGCACTCTTCTAATAACAGTAATTCCAAAATAGTAGGTGAGTATGAGCTTAGAAATGAAAAAGGGAAATCAAAATACTGTCTCAGTCTTGTTGAAAGAAGCTTTTGACTTTTTTTAATTTCTAACAAAAAACCCCCAACCCTGAATTATACAACTTTTTGCTGTATAACTTTTACCATTCTGGAAATTTCGTAAATATATTACAAAACAAGCTTTGGAGGACTGGGGACTTTGAATCAAACCTGACAGAGGATTTCAGGGTAATAAATCACTGAGGAAGGCCAGAAGTATGGGGGAAGATAAAGACCCTGCAGATCCTTAGTGAGGAGCGGACAGGTTTTGAGGGCTGTTGTGTCTTATCTATCTCCTCGAACCTGTCTATTTTCCCTGCTTCCCCTTCATATGAGCCAGCAGCAGAAGTGAGCTTTGGGGGAGGCTGGAAGGGAGGGAAGGATCACAGAGGTAGCACCCCTGTGAGTGGCAAAGGGGATTAAAAACATCAGGAGCGCTTGGCAGTCGTCAGCAATGATCTGGCTCTTGGGAATACTTACACCAAACTAGTTATGACCTGTGCTATCTATTACTTGGCATTAACAGAAACTTTTGAGGGACTGGCTACCACATAAGGGGGATTTACAGCCAGGTTTTTGCAATTTAAACACTCCTAGATGAAATATTTATGTTCTGCCATTGTACCACAACTGATTTATAGGGAGCTGTTGCAAAGGTGATAAAGAGATGTGGAGGATAGCAACATGTTTCACCTAGCAATATGGTAAATAACTTGGCTGCTTTTGGATACCATGGATGGCCACATTTCTTCTTTAGATATCTAATTATTTAATCTGTTGAGCATAAAGTATCTATTCTGTTAGTGAAGATAAACTTTCATCTAGCTGAAAATAGTTAGTTGCTATTGTCATATATTTGAAACAGAAAAAGGGATGAAAAGCTGGGGATCGATGCAGTGGGAACTTGTGGCTGTCGCTGCACTTCAGCTGCAGGTGCAGCGCAGGGCTGCCCAGACTGACAGCAACAAGACAAGGAAGAGCTGTTATTTTGATCACCTACTCTGGCTTTCTACTCCAGGCTTCTGAGTTTCATGTGATTGTTCTTTCAGCAAGCCCATGACTTCCCACGGGGCTGGAGCATTGCTCTGGATCCAGACTCAAGGCTCACCCAGGATTACCCATTTCCCCTTATGCTGCTCACTTGGGGAATGTTGCTGATCCCAGTTTGTGCCAGTTCAGGTAATGGGGTTTCTATTGTGTGGGTAGTTGTCTACAGAAACTGTGCAGGTACCCCTTATTTACTTTACAGACTTTGCTTTTGTTGAGTACAGTCTCCTCCCTCTGACTGCTCTTGGGTGAAATAGTGCAGGATTTTTTAAAATGTATTGTTATTGTCCTTGTCAAAATGAACTTGTTCAGGAAAGTAACTACACCATATTCAGAAGACACTTTTTCAATGTTTTGTTTCTGCAACTGTTTGAAACCAATGATTTACACAGTTATAGTGGAATGGCAAATGTAGATAAGGAAACCAGCCTGCAGGTGCTTGCCATCTGCATTTAACTGTAATATAAATGCCAGCTAACGTAAATGTTGACAATTTGTCAGATCTTTAATACCTGCCTGAACAATAACCAAAAAAAGTCAGATGGAACTTCATTAAAACTACTTTTCAAGTTAAAATAAAAAGTAGTTCATCTCTTATAGTTCATCTCTTGCACAGAGGGACTTTCCTTCAACAACCTGGCTGTCTTCCAGGTTATGGTTCTGAGTCCTTTGCAACTACACTGGGATGAAGAGGTGGTTGTGAAGGACTGACAGCAGGTGCCAAGTGTGGAAATCTCACAGGTGGAAGGTATTGACAGATGTTCCCCAACTTGTCGCTCTCTGATGTCTCCTGGGATACAACACACCTTCTGCAACTACGTGGCTGATGTTGGGAGGAGAGTGAATGTGCTGCTCCAGAGCTGATCTTTCTGGTAGGAGGTGATAGTCTTTCTGGCTACCCCTCTGCAAGAACTTCACTCGTAGCCTTCTCCCAGTGCTTTTCCCTACAGAGAGCACTGCTGATCCAGCAACTTGAGAATGATGCAGGATATCTGGGTTTGGGCTGCTGCAGACTCCCTCAAAAAATATCCACATTGGGTGTAACAGAAGTGCCTCCATAGTTCAACACTTCCTGGTCATGTCAGCAGGTGCTGCCCCAAATCAGAGTTACTGTCCCCCAAAGGCACAGGCTTACAAAGCGAGTTGAGAGTGGTCTGTCTCTGCGGCAATGTGGCTGCTGCTATGTGCGTTGCCACTTTGGTCAACCAGGTAATTTGGGAAAACAACAAATCAGAAATCTGGATATTGCCCGCTGTGCTCTCAAAGACATTTTCTGTGTAATCTGGAAGCTCTGGGTATATGGCTTTGTCTCAGATACAGAGCAGGGGCAGGTGACTGAGATTACTAGAAAGAAAAGTGAGTGTATTGAATTAGTTTGCTTAGCCCATATATGTACATTGTCACAGCTAAGTTTTATTTCCATGTTTTTAGCCCATGGTTACATGTTTGAGCATGAAACTATTCTCAGCCGGAAAATCCTCTACTTAAAAACACACTGGCTCCAAATCTGAAGGCTGAAGTAGAGCATCAGCCGCGAGTATCTCCCATGTCTTCTGTAATCATGTCTATTTAAAATCGACATGCTAAAATTAAGAGATCAAATTCAGCCTGTGCAACAACTGGCAGGTAATGAGCTCATAGTATGGAGCAAGCAGGTAGGCACCTTATTTTCTGTTAACTACTGACAGTTGCTGTGGCTCGTTCATACTTACCGCACGCGATGGAGCGGACAAGTTGGCAGTATTTTGTGGCACGCCCTGCAGCACTCCATCCATGCTGTCAAACGTGGCATGAAACCAAGCCTCTAGTTTCAGCTGAAAGAAAGAAAAGCAGCAGATATTCCTAAAAGAGGGGTTTGTTTATTCTTTGTTCTTGTCTTTTGAGGGCTGTGGTCACCCCTGACAACTGAGTCTGTACACTGCATATGCTGTAGATATGGTTTTCGGCTTGTTAACTCCAAAACCACCAGAACGTATAGTTGAATTTACCAGTTTAGAGAACTGGTTTTAATGACAACCTAAGTGCATTACAGAAGTGAATGCAGATTGATGTTGCAGAAGGAGGCTGCAACGGCAGAGACAGTTCAACTCCCTTGCTTGGTAGCTGTTTGATGGGAGGTAACTCCAGGGACAGCTTTGGTTTGTCGCCAGCATGTGCTGTGTTGCTGCTAACACTCAGCCAGGAGGGCTCTGGTGGTGTGGTGCAGAGCTGGGTGCTATTCGTGGGTGCCAGTGAGCAGCCCCATCCATGCATGTGCCCAGGAGAGCTCCCGAACTCCCGAGTGCTCACCCGCTCATTGTGGGATAAAAAGCAAATTCGATTGTTTTATCCAGAGTCTGGGGAGAGGATGTGTGAGATCAAAGTCAAAAACATCGCCTTGAAGTCATGCTTTCCTTGAAGATTTCCCTCACTTGAAGCTGAAGTTACTCCCTTCTTAGACCTGTGAGGAGTCTCCGAAATGGGGAGCGACATCTGCCTTCATGATACTGAGAAGACTGAACCTGCTAAAAACATGCAGGTGCTCTTGGGGCCAGGACATAGGGAAAACTGCCCTTTCCTTGCTCAGGGTCACTTGCAGAAGAAACCTGATGGGCCTTTCTGAGAGGTGTGCTGGCCCTGGGGACCTCGGACACCAAAGCACCCCTGTGCCACCTGCCCTCAGCCACTGTCTGGCCAAGCAGGGATGGGGAGCAGTCAGGTCATGCACAGCTTTCATCTGCTGTTCCCTATGGTGTGAGCTGCCATCACTGCTCAATGGCTGGTTTTGAAAACAGTGACATTTCATGAAAAAGGCAGCAGATTTGGGCATGTGCTTTACTTACTTAGACATGGCAGAGATAATTAGAAATCACAACGTTGCATGTAATCTCTGAGGGTGTTAAAAATCCAGTACACTAAACTAGATTTTGCAAGCGATGAATCTACAAAAAATACAACAGGTGCACAAAAAATGAACAGTGAGTTTCCATAGAATATTTTTAGCAGGCACTAGGTATCATGCACATGTGTCTATTTTCTTACTTTGTTCAGTAACTAATCTGTTTTGGAGGCAGCATGTATAACGTGGCTTCCTATTGCCTCAACACATCAATGAGATTTATTTTTTGCAAAACTTGACTGCAAAAGATTAAAACACTAATGACTGATTTGCATGCTTCTTTTTTGAAGTTTGTATTTGATACCGCACCTTGACACCAAAGCAAAACTTGCCAATGTTAAGCATTAATAAACATTTCATGTATTTGTATGAAAGAAATCTGTAAGTTAACAGTATTGCAATAGGTTTACTTATGAGAATATGCTTTTTAATTACAATAAGCCAATGTTTCATGATAGGATGATGAGGGGGGAGCGTTTTCATGAGTCCTACCAGAGTTAGGAGTGTCTTTGTTCTGCATTGTCATGAGAAAAATGACATTACTTTTTCTCTCTTAGATAACACATACACAAAAAAGGGTTTCATAATAATTCCATACTGAGTCCATGAAAAACAGTTGTGATACGTTACCAATTATTTTTGAAGGGAATCTTGGAGAAGTGCTCTAAATATAATACTTTTCTGCTTTTCTATACTACCTATATTTTGTTAAATAACACAATTATCTCGGTTTGAAGATAAAACTCTCCTTTTCTGCCACACAACACATGCACACAGGTAGATTCACCTTTTCAAGGGATAATTGAAGGCTTTTTAATCTAGAAAACAACACAAAACAAGCCAATGCCTGGAAGCTGTGGCTAGTGAAATTCAAACTTTAAATAAGTATTTTTAGCACTTTTAAAGAACAAAGATAAGTACTGGTGCAGTTTCCTCAGAGAAGTGCTAGATTTTCCACTGAAGATATGCTCCCAATACAAATAAATGTAATTACAAGTGTTGAACTTTATGTAGGAATTATGGAGGAACTGGAGAGATTCTTTATTATTATAGTGTTATGCCTAATGCATAAGGTCATGTAAACAGAGCAGGTGACAAATTACCGTGGTTACTTCTTTTGCATTCAAATCTATTAATTTATTCTGAGCACTCAAAACACCACAAAATCCTCATGTTCTTTGGTTCTGCTCTGCATTCTTCTTTGTTTTGAGCTCTCTAAAGTTGTTATTTGGGATTTTTGAATTTTCAAGGATGCAGTGGATTATATGCAGAGCAATAGTCAGCCTGGGGAGTGTTCTAAGGCAGCTGTTCTTCAGTAGTCAGTGGGTCTTCTCTTTGGTTTACTACTTAATGCTCCTGTTTTATATGCCATAGGAATAGGTCTACTCAAAGTTGAAGATCAGCTAGCTGTTTTTCTTCAAAGCAGTCTAAATGCCGTTCTCTAGTGTGAGTTTAGTGGCAGTCTGAATGTCCCTGACTTGTTGCATTAGGAGGGCCAAGTATGAGCAGCAAGGCAAGAGAGCTGGTGGTAGCTGCTTTGAGCTTGGAAAATAAATACACAGCACAACAAACAAGTGCTAGTTGAGCAACTGGGAAATTTAATGCCTGGTTTGACATCCTTCAGTTCATTAAACCTCTCAGTGACTAATGGTGTATGTGAGATGGTAAATGGTATGCATGCCTTTTTAATTTTTTTTCCCAGAAATGGACAATTTTATCAAGTGCATTATAACAAGAAAGAATATGAGTCACTAATAAATAACCCCTAAATATAAGCAACGAATAAAGGATGCAGTATTAGCTTAACAGATAAACTGGCATAACACAACTGTAGCATTTGTTGTTTTCATTAGATATTGAATTTGGTTAGTCTTGTGTGATTGCAGAGAACAAGTGGTTGCTCTTGAAAAGTTAAAGGATTCTTAAATATTGCCTCGTTGAGAGATAAAGTACACAGGTACAGGTACAAAAGCTAAGGTTGAATGCTCTGCAGTTGAATCTTTTCTCTACCATAAATAATTGCACTTCCCTAGGACAATTGCTGTCTCCAGGCCTGAATTACGCCTGGGATCTGCTGCCTCTGCTGAGGATGGGGGAAGGTCGCACCGCTCGGTTTGTCCTGGTCCCAGGCTGGGTACCCCTGCACTGCCTGCAGGATTTCTTCTCCTTCTCCTGTGCTCCTGTTCTGGCTGCCCTCGAGTCCTTCCCCGAGCTCCCACGCGGGCTGTTATGGGGGCATGGGGACACTGGTCACAGCTGGAGTCAGTGGCAGCCAAGCTGTCTGGCAAAAAGGTGTGTGGGACATTTGCACATGCACCTAGGAGTCTCACACCATTTTTTCTAAGGAAAAATACTTCATTTTTTTCTGGGGAAAAAAAGAACTTTTTTCTAGCAGAAAACTTTAAAGGGACACGTAACAGCGAGGTGGGAAAAAAACACTAAAACCCAAAATTTGTGACAAATTCTAATGAATAGTCTATTAGAATGGACTATTCATTCTCTATTTTTTCACAAGGACTGCTTACATGTTTTAAGAAATTTCAATAGATATTTCAGGTTTTGGCTATGTGTGATTCCTTTTTATGCAATTATAGTCCTTCCTTGTATTATTTTACAAAATATAGATCACCAATAGAACACTGTATCGTCAGTGCCTGGGATTTCATGTGTGTGGAAATGTCAGATTCATAAAATGCCATGTTAAACCTGAATTCATAAATCAGTCACAAAGGAGTTTCATTAAGCTCGCAGTGTTAAAGAAAGGCAAAAGCTTTAGACGATCCATAAATAATGTAAAACTAATTGGAAAATATTTGTATGAAAGGTGATTAAAAGTCACCAGTATTTCTTCACAACAGTCCAAACAGATTTGTAGACAGCTGAGAAGGCCATGATTTCTTTTTATTTTTTTAAACCTCATCTAGAAAGCATCTAGTTCTGCTTGTGAGCAGCACTCTTCATTTTCCAGACAGAGTAGCCTGGGATACTTGTTGGCAGGACTGAAAGAAGAGTTCAGGAAGAAACTAGTGTGGTGTTATCTAGACAGCCATGGCTGCTGAAGTAAAAATATTTCGTTCTCCATTCATACCACCTGCAGAGTGAATGATGCTACAGAGCTGTATACAGCTCTGTGTAGCTCCCCAGCACCAAGACACAGAGAATCGTGATCAGAGACATGTATGTGCTTGAGCATCTGCCACCCTGCGTGAGCTACAGCCTACCCTCTGGGAACATCCCAGGTTACTGGTTTCTTTTTGCCAGTTCCTGTTGTGTCTGTGGGAGCAGCAGGACCTCGCTGGTGCTGGTCTCTGTGTGAGCCTGTGGGGCTGGAGATGAGGTGTAGCTGCTCTGTGGTACCAGATGTTTAAGCTGCTTTTCTCAGCTGTGCTGGGGACTTTCCCCTGTCGAGTATCCTCAAGGCATTTGGATGAGTACCAATACCTCCTTGTAAGCTGTATCCTAGGCAAAGCTCTCTCAGGGGCCACACTAGATCTTGAAAACTGTTCCCACGCTGATCCAATGAAGACTGCTCAGGAGCTGCTACCCTCGGGCTGGAGAGGGCATTACTGGAGAGCGCAAGCACAAATACGGCCCTGTGCCTGCGGTGCCTGGGCAGCTGCTCTCCATGCTGCTTCCATCCTGCTCTGGGTGAACATCTGAATCGGGCCCTGTAAAGGTCTCTTTCTATACAACATATTTAATTTAGAGTAATGCATTATGATAATTGTTGCAGCTGTTGATGTATGGATAAATCCTGATAATGTAAATTTGTAGTTAAAATGATGCAAGTTGTTCACACTGCAGGATGTACCAGATGCCACAGTCCTGCCCTTGGAAGAGACAGACTTGCTGACCTATTGCTCTGGGTCTCTTACCTCTGAGTTATATGGTTCAGTTTTATTGCATCTAGGGGGTTAGGTTAGGGTCAGATTGTCATCTGGGCCGTGTCACCTACCTTCAGTTACACAAAAGTAAGCAAGCCCAAGAAATTTTCTCCTGATATTGTTATTCCGTATTTTAAGGCGTTCCACTGTAAGCAGCTCTGAATGTAGCAGTGACCCCTTTACTGCTTTCAGAATGAAAGATCTCTCAAGCCATAGGGATTTTTTTTAAAAAAAAAAGCACAGAGCTGAAATGAAATTCCCTAAGCACAGCCAGTGTCTCCTGTGCTCCTTTGCACTATTTTCCATTTTGGGCACAAAATAAAAAGTGTATCTTGGCTGTGTATAATTAATGTCATGGAGCTGTGATCCTGGCATGACACGAGCTGTATCACTGAGAGCAGAAGGTAAGAAGAAATCATGATTGCTCAGCAATTTACACGGGAGGATGAAGGAGAAAGGCATTTTAAATTAATGGTTCTAAGGCCTTGATGTTGCCCTGCCACATTTCATAAATCTTTTCTGAGCAATATCTCCTGTGAAAGGGGACTTCACAGTCGCTCAGGGAATACCAAACAGGTACCTTTTTCAGGAGGAAACTGTTTTTACATTTTGCTTCAAAATGCACCCCGTGGAAGGAAGTAGCGTTTCAGCTTATAGAGTAGCACTAAATGTCTACTGACTGCAAAGAAGAGTCCTTCTTCTCAAAGCCATTTATCTTCGAAACAACACCTGTCCCCTTTGATAAAAGGTTGAGCTCTCCCCATCGTGCCTGAGTGCCGCAGCGGAGGGCTGTCTGAAGCTGGTCCCACGCCAGCAAGGTAGAAATGCCCCTTGCCATCTCACAGCCCAGCTGCAAGCTCAGACTCCATGATCCTCAGTACATGGGTGCCTTTGCCTTTGCAGAGAGATCTGCAGCTCTGTGTGCCCTGTAAAATCAGTTACGTCATGCAAGCACCGCAGCACATTTCAACCTTTCTTTAAAACAACTGGAGAGCAGGTTTGGGTACTTCTAAAGCTTTGGGAACATAGCAGGGGTGGGAAATCCCAATGCATGTGGTATTTGCAGTACTGATCTAGCATTTGGAGTGTTTCAGCAGCAGCACTGTTTGGCAGCGGGCAGTGCTTCTCCCCGACATTCGCCCCCTCACAAGGCTTTCTGCATCTTTTGGCAGAGCTGGCAATACGCATCTTACAGCATCTGTCGTAGGTAGCGGGTAACCTCACATGTTATATGTGTTCCTCTCAAAGACTCCAGTGATGGAGCAGATCAATCTTCATGTGACCTGATTGCATTAATTGGCATTTATAACACAGTAGTTAGAACATAGTGAGAGAAGGATAGATGACCTGCCTTAATATATTCAGTAGCTGTTTATGTTCCTTATAGTACCGCTTCCAATGCACAAAAAGCTTTTACCTCACATTGCCTGCTCTTGGGTACTAAAAACACTTGAGCGATAGCACAAGTGACTCCCTTATGACAGTTATTTCCCAAAAATAATTCCTTATGCCTCCCTCATGACTGTCATTTGCTACAAAATCATTTCCACTATGATCTGTACAGAGCCACTAATGCATTTTGTGACTAAAAGCAACCACTGCTTAGCACTGGAATCCTAAAAAGATTGCAGAGGGAAAACAAACAGGAAAAAAATTGCACCATGTGTCCACAGGCAGACACAGGGAAGGGACTGGAAGTGGAGGGCAAACTTTCCCCTGTGCTGGCAGGGCTGGCAGCAGCTGTGCAGAGGGTCACAGTGCAAGGACCAGGTGCCTCTGTGCCCTGATGGTCACAGCCAGCCACAGCAGCCACAGCTCCTCAGGGTCCTGTGTGGGAGGAGCAAGATCATGCCCAGGGAGGAGGGGGGGGATGCTGAGAGGTTTGATTAGTGCTTTCCTGATAAGCCTGGGTGGAAATGGCACATATCTAGCCTTGTACAGCACACTTGCAGGAGAGCACAGTCCCACGTGTCGGTCAGTGCTGCCTCTGGCCGTGCCCAGCAGCTCCATTTCACCTTTCCACCCTGAAAGCTGTGTGGCTGGTGTGGCCACCATGCTAGCACTGCCCCAGCCAGTGCTTCTGTTTTGTAGAAGTGTTGTGGTAAGCTGAGCTTCTCATTTTTTCATGAATAGACAAAATTTTCTAGAGCACATAGAGAAGGTGCTGAGTTGGAACTTTACATGTGCACAGACGCAGGGATCATTCAGGAAATTGCCAATTAAGCAAAATACTGGAAAAAAACCTTCTGTTTGTTTCACACAACCCTAGAGTTTATCATGTTATAGGAAGGTATCATGCCGTATAGAGAAATGTAGTCTGGTAGACATATGACAGACTCTTTCCACCCCAGAGAACTTGAAAACATGACTTGGGAAGAAAAATGGAAAGAACGGGGCTTTAGCCAAAAAAAGAAAAGAGACATGTTAAAAGCCCATAAAAGCAGCTACAGAAAAAGCTTTCATAATCAGGGCAAGGAATAATCTGGTGCCCATGTTAATGGTAGATAGACAGGAACTAATGCCTTAAAATTACACTAGGACTGGGATTAAATACTAGGGAAGTCCTTATAATGGTAAAGATATAGTGATTTTGGAAGATGGGGAAGTTGTGGGGGTCTCCATCACTGCCAGTCTTTGGTAACATGTTATCAGGCTGGACTGGACTGATGTAAATGTGGCTAATCCTGCCTTGAGAAGGGGGACAGCCCATACGGCCTCTTTAGGTCCCTTACAACTATAGTACTCCAACTGTCTTTGCAGACACAATGGAAAAATGATTAATTCTCACTATTCAATTGCAGATAAATAAAGTATTTGTTGAATAGTGGCCAGTTTGCTCAGTGAATGTTTAATGCTTTACATTTTATTGAAGCTACGTATTATTTAATACTCCCCATTTCTGTTCTTGTCAGACAGCTTTCAGCAATGGCTAGCAATCTTTCTGCATTTCAGCAGACTGCATAATAACAGTTTTCAGTAGAGTGATCTGTTACTTGGATAATATACTCATTACGGGTGGAAATTAGGAAGCTTATTTGAGAAATGTGAAGTGCATTAAAATAAAATGAACTCCCAAATGAGATTTGGGCTACATGTAAAAAAACCCTTTCTTAAAAAGTCAGAATTTACAGAGATGTAGGGACTGTAAAAGTTTGGAATGAGAAGTGTAACTTTTACAAACATGTGATATCAGCAGGGCTAATTTCAGATGACTGACTGGGAAGGCACTTATGCCTGGAGAAAAAAAAAATGCAAAAAACCTAATGCAGGGAATCCCAGGGGACCTTTATTTTTTGCTTAAGTGCAAGGGACATTTTGAACCTATGTTGTCTCTAGTAATAACTTCAATGACAGCAGCTAAAAATAAGCCCTATGCAAACACAATGGAATTCACCAGTGTGAGAAGGCATTTGACTGCAGCATGGTCTTTGTAAATTGGGATTCTGATCTGCTATGAAAATAACTCTCCTCTGCGGTTAGAAGTGCTGTCCCATAATGTAAAAGTCAAATAGATCTGGGGGGCCAGACCCTGCCTCTTCCTGAATCTTAACAAAAATGATCTTAGCAATAAAAGGTCTACAAGGCTGTATCGTAAGATTTGAAGATCTTGCATTGAATATGTAGGCTTTTCCATCAGTGCAGAGTTAAGATGTAAAAATAACCATTTTTTTGAAGAGTCGAAATTGAACATGATTCGGGGGTAGTAAACATGTGGAGCAAGAAACATCTTGTGGGAAATACTGTCCAAAATCATAAGCATCTAGCCTAGAAAAGGTGAATGTGCCAAGACTATCATGCAATGATGGTTTTTAACTTGTGACAGCATTTTTGCAAAGGGAAATTTTTAACAGAATCTCAACGAAGCTGCTGAAGAGGCAACATGGAAATTACTCCAGAAGTTGATTTTGAAGGCCAAGTCTGAATGAGGGTACAGACTTGGCCACTCAAATTCCAGCACCTCCTTCCCCATTCAGCACTGTTTTTGCTGTTCTGCGTCACTCTTCTGAAGCCTCTCCGAGTCAGCTGGCACTTCGCATGAGCCTGGTGCTTCAGCTGTGGGGGCTGTATCCGTTTGCAGGGGTGTTTGTGACTGCGTAAGTCTAATGAGGAGGGCTCGCAAAACCGTGTGGCCGCAGTCCGGAAAGGGACCTGCCTGCACATCTAGCTGACTTTGGAAATAAGCTCCGAAACTCATCAGGGTGTACAGCAACCGGCTTGGTACAGAGGTGAGGGCAAATATTCTTCATAGGTACTGGAATGAAATGGAGGCAGTTGTTTGAAGAAGTGTGACCTCCAGGGGACACAGTAGCATTTTGAGGATTTTATTCACCACCTGTGATTTCAAGAAGCTGTTTTATTTGTTGATGAACTCCAGCTTCTGTGGAAAAGACAA
Source organism: Balaeniceps rex (assembly GCA_013401315.1). Lineage (NCBI taxonomy): Eukaryota > Metazoa > Chordata > Aves > Pelecaniformes > Balaenicipitidae > Balaeniceps > Balaeniceps rex. Next base: position 134,334 of record VYZW01014872.1, read on the forward strand.
AATGGATCTTAAAAATTTGCTATAAAACATATCTATATGGGAAAATGGAATCTGACACATGCACCTTGTTAGTAATCAGGAGATCTAGGTTGAGTCTTTAGATCTATCACCATGTTATCTAAGAACCTGGTAAAGGTTGATTTTTAAAACATTTTCTTTTACCTTCAGTGAAATGGAGACAATAGTGTTCCTGTCCTCTCATTCTTAGTTGGCTTTCTTTACTGCCTCTACAGGACAAGTATATTTCTTTACTAATTACTAGTACCAGAAGAATAGAAGTCCTCAGCACTGCCATTGTGACAAAATAATTTATAAAAATAATAGATCAGATGCTTCCTAACTTGCATAAAGTGAATTAGTATAGTCTAACATGAAAAATAATCATGCTGAAAGGCAAGTCTGCAAAAAGAGCTGGCTGAATAATTCATACTTGAGTCTGATAAATTTTACTCCTTTTCTCCATTGACAGAAAGCCTATATACAGTTGACTGTTTCTGCAGATTTGTTCTGTTATTCTATGATTCATGTGCTCTACAGAACTCTTTTGGAGTATTGTCTGTATCGTTTAACTGTGGCTGGTTGCATAAGGCACACGGCGCTGTTTCTCTTTCCTGACGATGCACTGCTAATGCTAACAACCAGGACTCCGATACTAATGTTTATGGAAAACAAACATAAAATTCACTTTCTATAAAAATTTGAGCATAAAAACTTAGTACTTGCTTTACATGAATATTGATAATAGTAAAATACGGTGTTATGAGTTTTCCAAATGTTCATGGAAAGTTAAACAAGGTCGAAGGCAGACTGTTTGAAATTGTGACTGAATATTCATGCTGTTTTATCCCAGTTTCAGAGCTCTGACACAATTCTAAGCTGTGCAGTTGTCAACAGGATCCTTTTCTTCTTTCTTTACCCTAATTTATGTCTTACAGGTGAATCCTGACGTGGGTTTACAAATGGAAAACTCCACCTGTTAGCACTGATGGTGTAAGGTGCTTGCTAAGGACACCCAGAGCACTACAACATTAGTTTAGATCCTTACAGCTTATTTTAAGGAGCTGCATGAGGTCCCTGATGGCAGCCTTCCTGGCATGCATGCTCCCAACATGAACCTGCTGGCACGTCAGCTGGGAGGACACAATCCCGCAACCTTATTCATTTTTTAAGATAGCCACTCAAATACCTGCATTGAGTCACTGGAAAGCACATTGTGTCTGAGTTCACTCTGCCTGTCAGAGTGCCAGGAAGCCCGGCTAAGCTGCTTTTAAAATGCCACCATGGAACCAGATTTTTCTAAGTCCCCAAATAGCAAAGCAATTTCAGGAATGCAGCAAGATAAACAAGGAGAAAAATATGAAAGCGGAACAGTAAGTGCAGGCTGGGTATTCTCTTGAAACATCAAGTGTTAATCACAGACTGCAGCAAGGAAAGGGGAACATGGGAAAAACACTGAGTAGTGACATTTTGTAATTGCAAATGGTACGGTGAGTACCAATAACCTTCATCATACTCAGAAACCTTAGAAACACTGTCTGTGAGTGTTGCTTGAGAAAACAAGAAAAAACTCTCTTCTTGTCAGAGTTCTGTTCCCTCTTGATACTCAGCTTCTGCGTGAATAGGCTGATGGCGGAGCAGAAGATGCCTTTTGTGATCATATTTTAGCTCCTGCGTTGCTGATATCATGGAGCAACATAGTCCAGCTGGCAGCTCATGGGCTGAATCTCATGTGCAGGACTCTCTCCGCAAGTCCCCCTTTTCATCAGTGCACTCAGGGACAAGCACTTCAGCTGCTTTAACAACTGCCCGCACTGCACCTGCAAACAGACAGTGCCTAGAGCCTGAGCTGGTGCCTCCGTGGCTGTGTATGTGCGTGTGTGTGCGTGTGTGTGGTGCAGAGGACAGAGAAACTTGAAGCACACATGTCCACGTGGCATCACAAGGGAACTACCTCCCCTGCGTGGGTCTGGCCTGCCTGGCTCCCAAAATTGGGGTCCAGACCCTCTAGACACCAAAGTTAGATCACATTTGTTCACATACAATGTTTCCCATAAAGACTTTCCCTAAGGAGAAAAAAAGTTAACTCTAGGTGCTTTAAAAAAATAAAATTAAGCTTCTGTTTTATTTTTTGACCTATGTTATTGGATCAGTGTTTTTTTTGAGAGGTTGTTTGGAAACAGAAGTAGAAGGTGGAGGAGCTGACATTTCAAGGATGTCTTTTGTACACAGAAGAAATCAAGTATAAATACATTTTGGATTCATGAGTTTGTATGTTTGTACTGAGATACCTTTCTGATTGAAATACAAGGACTACAGCTATATGGACCCTGTGCTGAAATTCAAGATACACTTTCTGCTGGTGAAGAGCATGTGCTTTTTCGTGGCAAAATACCTACAGCTTTAGTATGTATAGAACTATTGCTCATATTCTGCTCTTAGGTTCTTGTGCAAAAGCAACATGTGTTTAAATTAGTATTCTATTTTAATAAAATAATTCCCTGTTAATAATGGCAAGGTTACCAGCTCCCTTCTCTAGTTACGGAAATTCTTCCACTTTCGAGCTAGGAGGTTTCCTAGTTGATATTAATACATCAATCTAATTATAACAGCCTTAGATAAATGTGCAAAACAAATGGATTTCATTCTGCCCTGCTTCACAGTCACAAGAACATTTCAGTTCACATATCTTTACATTGCAGGTCATATAGCTCATAAACTTTCAAAATAAACCTGCTTATTACTAATTACATTTGCTCTCTGCAGTGCCATCAAATTCATTTTCTACTATGACACTATTACAAATATTCCATTTTGTTGCTAGCACTGAACATCCTTATGAAGTCTTTGTCAACTTGTTACTACAGTAACATGTGGCTTATAACAAGATGTTTTTTATATTCGTTTTTAACATGTTTAAATACCAAGTTCCCTTTACTTTGCCCTATGTAATAAACCACTGAATGTGCAGGAGAAGGTTAAAGTAATAGGCAAAGTAAATCAATTTCAAGTTTCAACTAATAGCATTAATAGTTGGGCAAATCTCATCAAAGTTTTCTGTTTGAGGCTAATTTGACAGCAGGCCTAACATCAAGAAACAATCACTGGCTTTAAAGCGATTCTTGTCTTTATCTCCCATTTTAAGACACATCAAATGAAAATTAGAAGAAGCAAGGGAGAGGAAATGTTATAGTTAACATTAAACTCCTGAGCATGTGAGTTAAGTTCATTTTACTTGCATAGCTCGAGAGGTCAATGAAATGCAAGGGCTAGGCCCTGACCTCTTTGCATTGTATTTTGTAATTACAGCTTATGGGAATTCATGTGATTGTTTAGAGCAAGAATGCTGTTGGATGTCTGTGTGAGTGAGTTTCTTTGCACTTGTTCTAACTGTTTTTAACTGAAGCCATAGCTGCCAGCTTGTGTGTTCCTAGCTAGGGACTCAAAGCAAGGAACTTGTCTGAAGCAAGATACAATGATATCACACTTCTGGCTCCATCAAGAAGCTTGCTAGTAGTTGATGTTTCGTCCTGATGAGCATGGTCACCTGGCAGGCTGCAGTCCACGGATGCAAAGATGAATGAATTCAGAAATGAACAGGATGAGTGTGTAAGAGGTATCGATTTTACCCTGAAACCATGTGTCTCTTCAGACCAAGTCAGGTGAAAGTCCCAGCTAGGTGTCTTCACTTTAATGGCTTTCCAACTTAGTGTTAATTTTCTGCTAAAATGGGTTTTGGAAGCTGAATAATGCATAAACAGAAACATACACAGAGCTATTTCAGGATCCCCAAACTGGCATGCCTTCACTGAAATGATAAGCATCTAGCTGTGTCTGTGAAGATAGGCACATCAAAATGTCCTTGTGCTGTTGTAAATTCTTAACTTCAAACTAAGAGAATTCAAATATTTTATTCAAAAATTCAAAAGCCCGGCCTCAGTTTATTGACTACTTGTGTGCTGTACCATATCACTTGCCATACTCTGTGTAGGCAGCAAATACGTCCACTAGGTGAAGATTTCAAAAAAGCGTGTAGGAGCAGATTAGAACTTTCCTTAAATCCCAATATTTGGATGAATAGTCCATACAGGACTGTTCCTAGTACATATGCATTTTCTGGCACCAATGAAGAATGTGATGTTGCAATAAATTTTACTTGACATATACGAAGTATTGAGATCTATTACTTCTGGACAACATCATGGCACATTTTTTGACTTGAAGGGTTCCATAACTGATATGATACGCCACTGACATTCTTTGGGACATTTTGCAAAGCATTTCATTCTTACTATCATAACCTGATTTGCAATCAGAATAACCTTACAGTCTAAGTGCAGACTACAGAGCTGCTATTTAAGACCCTAGAAAAAGCTGGAGGATACAAATGAAAAAAAGGAGTGTAACTACTGATCTTGAAAGCACAGGGAGAAATAGCATACGAAGTAGAAGAATCAAAATGAAAATGAGAATAATACAAGGCACAGATCAAAGCTGACCCGGAACCGACAATATTCTGGTGACAAGCATAATAGTGTCTCTGTTGCTGTTGATAAGTATTTCCTGCAGCAGGAAAGTGTTATTTACAGTTCCCATAGGAAAAGGACAGCATCAGGTACCACTTTAAGAAATTTCTTTGGCCAGTTTCTCTGGCACGGGTTAAGCAGCAGATCACACTGGATGATGAACATAACAACTTTCTGCCCTTAAAATCTGTAAAAGGTCAAGAAAATGTAGTTAAAAAAAATTTAAGAAATGTGTGTGGAATGGTATTACTACACAGTTTTAGTGATTGCTATCCAGTTCCACCATATTTCTTCAATTTAATTTTTAACGGGCTCTATTTCACCTGCATAACTGTCCCTCTAGGAGCATGAATCCAACATTTAGATAATTAAAATTCTCACCACTTAACCTTACAAGTGCCTAAAATGTGTAGTGGTCTATAACCTTGTACATCTACAGGACACAGTGCAGTACTGCCCTGAAAGCAGTTAGATTTGTATGGAAGTCGCACTGCACCTGAACTAAATGTGCTGCAGGAGTTTTAGAGTTGGCTTCGTCAGTCCTGTCTCAAGGATTTCTGCACCATCTCTGCCACAGGTACTCATGAAATAAGATTTGCCTGTCACTGATTTGGTCCTGCAAGTGTGTGCGACTAAATCAGAAAAAGTTTAGAAGTGAGTGAGAATACAGGTATTTCCCTTTTTTTTTTCTTTCAGCTGTTGCTGTTCTTGTGTTTGTTTATTGTCAGTATTCATGATGTACATCATCAAGGCCCATTTCTAAACTCTCAGCTTTAATTCTTACATCAAGTTTTCAAAAGAAGGATTCGAGCAATGGAAACACAAAAAATATTACACCAACGAAAACTGCTTTTTCCATTCAGCACAACTCAACAGTTGAGAACCATTTAAAATATGTTTATGTATTCACATATTTTCTGGGTTTGGATAAACAGAGAAATCTGGTGCATATTTACAATAAGTTTGAAAGTTCAGTAATTATCACCAGAAGTCATCATTAAGTCTCCAGATAAACAATGGAATGTCGCTTGGTTTGACAATGCAATAGGAATAATTTCTACTAATTATTCCTGTGATGAATTTGGCTCATTAGCTTTTACTCGAAGAAAAGGAAACTGAAAAAATCAATATTTCACTTCACTCTCTCTTTTTCTTTGCATCATCTAGGAATGCTAGTTATATATTTTGCACAGTAAGAAAGGGAAGCAGAGGGCAGTCAAGGAGACTAAAAAATATTAAACTTAGAACCAATAGTGATTAACAATAGATGCAAAGAACTGTTGATTCAGAGGAAAGTTCTGTCCTTTACAGTCTTTCTTTAGAGATTCAGTTATTTCCTTTTCCTTAAAACAATCATATTGATGGCTCTTTTGGACAAATTATCTAGGTTAATTTCTGTTTTGATTCAGCATCGCTTCTTTCTTCCTTTGCTCATATAATGTCTACCCGTAACACTTGTTTCTTCCTGGTTTTGCCTATTAAGGTGTTGTTTGCTACCCCTTTAGCTTTGCATTTAGTTTTGCCTTTTTTAGTATCTTCACTCAATCCCACCAATACTGATGTGAGATCTTTCCTTTGCTGTCTGAACACAGCTAGAGAAGCCAATGAACAGTCAAAGCTTTTTAAACACAGGCATTTTAAACTGGGGAATTGCTTTGGTTGGAAGCATTGGTCAGTTGGGCTTTCAGCTTATACTGCAATTCAATTAACTGTGATGCCAGAGAAGATGTCAGGATTGTGGTGTGCCAGGAGTAAGTCACCAGGTGGTTTGCAATTTTTAGGGGATCTATAAGGCTCAATCAAAACATCTATTCAATCTAGGATGCATTAGATGCTAGTAACATCAATGAAAAAAAGAATCAGTGTTGTTGAAGACTAGAACTGATCAGAAACTTTCTGATTAAATGTTTTGCCCTCTGAAGATCCTGATATGTCAGGGTGAAATGTTCCTATGGTGTGTGGCACCTGGGGGAAGCCCAGCTTGTTCTCCAACCGGGCACCTATCCCAATGTCTACCACGCTGGTGCTGCCCAGAACCCCACCTTTGAGCTCCGAAACTTTGACAAAGAGAACCTCAGGGATGATTAGCGAAAGTCAAAGAACAGGATTGATCTTAAACTCTTTTGGTTATTAAGAAAGATGACCACATCTAGGTTATGTATAGCACTTTTTGTAGCCATTGCAGAAAATGGGTAAACCAGAGAACGGTTTCATCTGTTCTTTCTTAAGGTGCTTTACTTCAGCTGAAAGGGATCATCCTTTGGGAATGCCTGCTTCCTTCCATTGTTCAGAAAGCCTAAATTAGATTTCAATGTAAAACTTTTAGATGGGAAATCTGGGACAGAAGAGTCATTCCCCAAAAGACATGTGAACTCATATATATGTTTATAGTTATAGTTACAGTCATAGTTGTGTATATGTCTATATGTATGTATATATAAACATATATTCAGATATGTAGAGATTAATTCCAATTCTGCAAGAAACTTTAGGTATTGATTTTCCTTTTTCTTTTTTTTAAGGATATAGTTTTGAAATCTGGGAATTTCTTAAGAATGGCACTTCCAGTTTTCACAGAATTCTGTGAAACATAACAAATATCTTGCTTTGTCTTTTCTGTAGATGATGAAATCTGAAGTCTTCTAACCACAGATGTGAATGATGTAGCATTCTAACAGAGATAGAGCAAGAAAATCAGAGTATTCCTGCAGTTCTGATAGCAAAACAAAAACATTTTTTTCCATGTTGGAGAAGAATATTTTCAGGAGTCACACCTAGCTGGCTGTATTCAAATGTTTTTCATCAAAAGAGTGCACACACATAGAATAAAAAGATCTAAATGCAAGACGTATTTTTCAGTCTCTCAATATGGCTATCATACTATGAAAAGAGAGGTACACTAATTTACCATTGCTGGTTGAGCTGCTTCAGCATGGCAATGAGTAATTGGCCAATAGGTTCTGAAACAGATGTAAAGTGGCAGTGCGATGTTTCCAGTGGGGTTATTATGAAACACTTGCTTTCTTAGTTTCCAGTATAGAGGGCTCTTTGGGTCATACAATCCACCAAAGAAATTGGTAACTAAATGAAATCCTTATTCTATCTAGAAATAAAAATCTATTTATGATATCTAGAAGGCTCTTTTACTGTACTGTCTGAGCACCTCACAAGCCTTACAGTAGCTTCACTTATATATAGTAGGAGATGGAGACCCCCTGAGTGACTTGTCCAAACCCATCAGAAAGGTCTGTGACAGAGTGCTGCCGGGCACCCTAGGCAAGTGGTCTAACTGCAAGCTCCTTTGTCTTTTCTCCCAGCAGAAAAAGTATAGCTGCATGCAACCTAAAATTGTAAAGGAACTTGATATAGGAAACTGTAGGAGAGATAAAAGAATCAGTAAATTCAAAAATTGAGGTTATATCTGGGCTGAACATCTTTATGACAGCAAAGAAAATAACTATCTGCAAGAGGCTAAAGGACATTCTGCAGTTTCAGATACGTATGCTGCTCCCGTTCCCATTTCCAAGGTTGTTTACTATTATGGCACCATGGCTTGTGATATCAAGTCACCTCATATAATGCTACTGACATTTCAGTGCATGTCAGATATGTTTTAGTGCTGCATGAAAACATGAGATTTTTAAAGAAAGTATGTCTCAATGTATTCCATTGCATTTCAAACATCCAGCAAAAGCAGCATTGGAAATGTGTCTTTGATACCTTTTAAGAAACAGAAAGCTGAATTCCATGGTTACACCCCAGCATCTGCAGGGTTTTCTCTGCAATTCTGAGCAAAACTGGGAACAGAACATTTTAAATCATTTCGCCGTAACTGGACTATTGTAAGGGTTTGGTCTTGTTACTGGAGCGTACAGAATCTTTAACGTCTGTGACCGACTTTGAATGCAGCCTCTGTCTATTTCTGTGACTATGAGCATGGTGAAAAATGCAGCTGGATAGAAAAAAAGCATGTATATGGCTGGTGTTATTAGTTTTGCACTTTTGTTGAGTGCTTATTTACCAGGTTACAATTTATGAAATACATAACAATAGAATTTGTACAAATGGCCCATAAGTCCATCTGAACTTCCTTAGGTTATGATCATCAGGTGAATTAAATTGTATTTTCAGTTACTGTCCCAGAATCTCTGAAGTAAAAATCTGGGTAAAGAGGATGCTTTTGGTTTACCTCAAAACTGATATCTAAAAAGTGTTGAGGACAAAAATGTCATCTTTTGTTGTAATGGTGATGGGAAATCTGTCTTTGTTTTCAATTGTCTGAATCACATCCACTAGCAGCACTCAGGAAAGTGTGCAGGATGCAAAATAGTATTAGATCCCAAAGAGCATGTGGTACATATTTTATTTCAGGACATCAGTTACGCTACTGAAGTAGGATACTGAAGTTGCCAGCTTATCAGACAATTATGCATAATTCAAAATTTCTGGAGACTTGAGTCTCAGGCTTTCTAGTTAGTCATTCAGTGACTAAATTTTTACATCACTGCCCTGAGTTAGGTGCCTAGTTTCGGTACAGTACTTCAGGAGACATAAATGTCTAATAATGAGATTTGCAAACTGGGCTGAGCTACTTAAGCTAGGCAGTAGGAACTGTTATGAACAGAGGTGGTCTTAAGCTCTCCTCCAGTACTTACAACTTCAGTCCCAGTGGGACTTGCAACACTGAAGCTCTACTGTATAAGGTGCTATTATTCATTTCTCACAAAATGTGTCTGTAGAAGCCAATGGTGATCCTCCCCTAACCTTTTATCCAATAACTCATGATTAAAGTACTCACCCAGATTGCAGAAAAGGCAGATTCAATTGTCTCCTCTACTTAATGGGATTCAACCCACCCCGCCATGTCCCAGAAGAGCATCATAATGGCCAGACTATAGGCTATTCTGAGTAAAGGCTTTCTCAGTCCCATGAAAGCTGTTTCATGCTGTCTGAAATAATTGAAACTAGTGGTAGTGCTCTTGTAGCTGTAATGGTCTAAGAATAATAAGAGAAGAAAAGCTTGGTGGAAAAAGGTAATGTCTCCTATAAGAACATCTGATGTAGCTGAAAGAAAAGGACAAGGTCAGGCTCATCTAAGACATTCCCCATATCTACAGTAGAAATTTAATTTCACAATAATACATTTAATGCAAAAGATGTAGGGCCAAAGCGAGAATTACTATGACACTTGGGAATGCGGACTTCATCCATACTCAGATGAGTACTTAATATACGTTACCTATTCATGGGATGAGGACGTGGTATTTAGGTAGCTAAGTTAGATGGCTCTAGCTCCATGGTTTTATCCATTCACTGTGTAAGAATGGATAAAACAGAACATGCAGCTGGAAGTTGTAAACGATTATATTTTTTCTAGTGCAATTTTTAAATACTGTTCATCCCTGTCAGTGCACACAGCTTTATGTTCTGGTAGCTTGGGAAAGATATCTTCATCCAAGGCATCACCTCAGGTTTTGCACACATGTTCAGTGAGTTATTTCAGACCATCCCACCTCCATTTTATGTGGAACACTGTATCTTTCATGAAATTTCTCACACTAAGTGTCTGCTTCCCGCAGAAAACACTTGTTTTTCATCAGAGCTGCTTGAATTCCATTCTGGGCTGGGTGCTCTGGGATCTGCCTTTCCAGATACTCCTCTCTATGGTGGACACCTGCAGGGCTGTGCACAAGGAAACATGGACACACGTGGGGTCCACCAACATGCCTGCAAGGACAGTGAGTGATGCTCGTGGCCCTGTCCCCCAGCTTGGTTGACTTCAGCTCAAAGTGGCAGCTCTTACCTTCATCTTACCTTTTTTCTGCATTATTAACTTTCACAGGAACATTATACAAGATCTCCTGTAAAGTCAGAGGCCATATATGGTCTCCATGAAAGAATAAGTCAGGGGGTATTAGCTGCAGTTTGGAGAATACATTTTTATTGTTTTTCACAATTACATACAGAATGCCAGTTGAACAATGTCCACAAGCCAGGATAACATCCCAGAGGTCCAAGAGTACAGCTGTACTATTTTCCGGACAACCAATCCCTCATTTACTGTTAAGAATGTCAACATTGCTAAAAAAATTAACATTTTCTTCTCATTTATCTTGCAGAATTGCCTACAGGCAGCTGTAGCCCTTACATGTTATGGTAATGCATAAAAACAGAGAACTAATTCATTTTTTTTTTAATATTTTCTCTAAGATTTTTTCATATTTCAGCTCTCACTTTTAGCTTGAGAATTTGAGTTATATTTTAATTATACCATTCCTTCCTGACCTGTCCCCTTTTGCCTGTCATAAGTAGAAACAGCTATACTACAAGAAAGACATGAGGTGGAGGGAATAAAATAGGATAAAGCATCAGGACAAAAAGTAAAAATGCTAGTTCAGTTTATTTTGGCTAATCAGGCACGAAAGTTCAGTAAAACAATAAGGTCGTATAGGGAGTCTTTGGCTGGAAATTCTATATTGTAGCCCTTTAATAATATGTAGAAAGCATAAAATTCAATCACATCAGGGCTTAAATCTAATTTGAAGAGTCAGCCTTAGAGGTCTCAGTTTTCTTGTTATTTGTGCAATAATGTTTATTACACAAACATTTGTTGTTAATGGTAAGCATTAAAATCAGAAGAAAATCTCCACAGATTGATCAAAATGTCAGGTAAGATGTTCATACAAAGTCCAAAGAGCAAAGAATGCATTTCTTCTTGGCATTGCAGTGTCATTAACAAGGTCAAAATTTTGCACAGAGCCCTCTCACTGCTGCTACAGGACAGCTGTAAAGGAGGAACTTGTTGATCCTCACTTAGCATTTTCTAAAGTCAGAAACACTTTTAGGCCATTGGAAGTCTTGTACTACTCACTTAAAAAAAATGATGTTTTCTATGCAGAGTGTGATTTCCTGCTTACAGGGATGGCAGATGCAAAAGGATTGCAACAGCTTGTGGAGGCAGTTAGAGCTGAAACATGCACCAAATGGAGTTTTACTGAGACAGTATCATTTGCCGAAGACTGGGTGGGAAGATGCCACTGCAGCTGCAAGCCACGTAAAAAAGAGGCCTACTATGAGCTGTAACCAAAACCTTTAGAAAGGAAATGGGGACATTTTGCACTTAAAAATACAGGTTTTTTTGAGGTTTTTTGATTTTGATAACATTTTCAAACAAGTGTTGAAACTAATGCTCTCTGTTCTTCAGAATGTGTAGTAGAGAAAAACTCATTTTGCTATGACATGATTCTTTTACTTAATTTAGTTTTATCCTAGTTGCTACATCAGGAATCCAACTCACTTATGTGGAGCTGTTTTCACATTATCAGACTGTATTGTTCATCTCTATTATAATTTATATTATTTTAATATTTTGTATTTTTCCAGTGCTATTGAAAAGCTCTTAACTTTCTGAGACAACGTATTTTGACATTAGCAAAGTGTGACAATTTGACATTATAAAAACAAACAATTCAATATTTCTGATTGTACATTTCTTGGAGATTCCATTATGTGAAAATTGACAACATTTTGACATTTATCTCTGATTTAGAATGAAACCACATTTTTATTTGTAAGAATTCTTCATCGAAAGGAAACTTCATTTATGGATTGGACACTGTTTTGACTCTGATACTGCGGGGAGGCAGCTATCCATCATTTAGGAGAAGCAGGCACCTCCAGAAGGCGATTCATCCAGTTCTAAAACAGGTGTTTCAGGGAGTTGGGATGCCCATTGGGTGCCCATTCCCCTGCAGTGATTGGGAAATGTGTTTAGGCAACTAGCTTAGACTTTGGCAAAAAATTTAGATGTCTGAAGTGGGACAGGAGTCCCATCCAAAATTCAGAGATAATTTACCTGTTACCACTGCAAGTAAGGGACTCTAAATAGCTACAATTAATGTACCACCCATGAGATAAGTTTAGGTTTGAGTAAATGGTGGAAAGGGAGGGTTATTTTAATTTACACTATCTTACAGTTTCCTGGTAGGGTTTTTTTTTTTTTTTTCCTTGCTATATTCCTTCTATTGCATTCATCTTGTAGGCTTGTAGGTTGTAAAATCTAAAAACGCTGGCTCCCCTGAATCCATATTTACATTGCTTCTGAATTTGGCCTAATATCTTTAGCCACACGAGTCAACTAATTATTTAAATCCAATCAATTGCTTGACCTGCAGCAGACACAGAAAGTAAGAATCCTGATTAGCTGGTGAGGATGTTAGCTTTCCTCCTCGCAGGACACTCTCTAAGAGTGGATTATGTTTTAAAAAGTAAACAAAGTCATGGAGAGACTAAGCTTTAGAACAACACTCTTTCTGATCGGTTCCTCTCTTTCCAGGAGCCACGCCTGATAGATGTCATTTTTCTTGAGCTGTAAAAACTAAATACCCTCAGCCTTGTTCTGTGGTTTCCTCTCTGACTCCACTCAGAAAACTGCTCTCTCAGAGTGTAATTGGGACCCCTGATGCCACGTTATACTCCAAAGAATTATCGTACGAAGCATGCTTGTGATTTGTATTGTTCTGCACAGAGACTGCATTATGCAGTGCTATGGTCAGACTAAGACAGCAAAACTTGGGGTTTATACCAATTATTTTCTTTACCTATTAAGACTCTTGAGTGACCTAAGCTCTGCTGAATTAAATTAAAGATTCCTGCTGGTGTTGGTGACTCAGTCCCTCCTGCCTTTTTCACATGAGCAAAATCGCACAGCTCCGTACCTTGCAGAAGTTTGAACACTTACTTCAGGACACCACTAAAATATTCTCCTTGAATCAGCTGTGCCATCAGAAGTCTATGCTTCATAAGCAGAGTACATCCAAGATTTCATGTATTTTGCCTCAGAACACCCAGGGAAAGCAGGAAACTTCTTTTATCTGTATTTTCACCAGTGTGAACTAAAACACAGAAAAGCTAAAGCTTCTCCATACAGTGAAAACAGACATACAGATGCCTTACTCCAAACCCAGCCCCGAGCCAGGCACGGTCCCAAAGCGAAACAGATACATTCAGGTAGCTGGGAGCCATCAGCAGGGCCCAGCTGAGAGGAGAATGTGTCTGGTAACTGGATGGTTTCCTGCCTTCCAGACTGCAGCAGTGTCATGGTCCTCAAGGACAAAATACGGACAGAGAAAGGCCTTGACTGCCTGTCCTTGGGTCAGCAGCACACCCATCTGGGATTTCCCAACCACCTGGGCAGTCTGTGGAGGACTCAAACCAAGAGCTCGGGCAAGCCTTGTGCTTTGGAAGGTAAGAGTATGCCCACATGAGTTCACTGAAAGTCTAGGGACTGCACTTTTTTTTTAGATTATTTTTAAAAAGTGCTCAGCAACTGGACAAATTATGTGAGTTGTTTCAGCATGCATTTCTGAAATATGTCCTATAAAACTGATATTCTGTAAATTCATTATGTAAAGCTATAAGGAGCCAGTAATGTCAGATGTGAATCAAAGCTTGCAGGCATTATATAGTCCATCAAAGAAAGACTGAGGACACTGGTTCTCCACGGTTATTGCATGAACTATGCACTATTTGAGAAGTTCTGTGTGAATTAGTGGAACCAAACAGAATTATTTAGCACTCCTCATTAGTGGAATCATCTGGTATGAAAAAGGCAATTGAGGGGTTTCTTCCTCAGTTTGCTCGCTTTTCTACCATTCCTGTGATAGTTTGCAGACTTTTTGCTTAAGCAACCAATTTACTCATTTTGTTTCTCAAGATGTGTTTCTAAAATTGAGGGTATACTTGCAGAACACTCGACCTCCTCCTGCGGAGAACACAAGTTTCCAAGTGGCACTGGGTACCTCGTTGATTCAAAGAGTTGCAGTGGTTTTGCTTTTTCTTGGTTTTGCTTCAGAGACTTGCGTTACATGGGGCTATAACAGCTTTCATTGTAGTGGATTATAAGACCACCGTGTTGTGATGGGGTGTGTGTAACCACGGCTACTACCATTTTTCAGTCCGTTTTTCCTTGTATGTAGCTGCAGTCATACTTTTGGGGTTACATTATTTGTGTCTCATTTTTGAACAGGACCTTTTGAAATAGAAGTCTTCTCTAACACAGAGTTGTCCAGTCTCCAGTCTTCCAGACTTTGTGAAAAGAGGTTAGAAAGAAATCATTCGACTTAGACTTTACAATTTGACTGAACCTGTTAAAAGCTGATCATTTCTAGGCAAGTCTGCAAGCTCACGCTTGCTATTGACAGTGAGAGCTGGTGTTCGTGACACAATTCGGGGGAAAGCATCTTTCCTTGAGATAAAGCTCAGCAAAGCAAACTGCACACCTTTCATCACAGTGCACAGTGGGAGCAGGTCCTGAGCCAAAGTCTGCTGACATCAGTTGAATCTTTTCATTTATTTCAGTGTTATTGTTCGGGCCCTACAGTAAAGTGAATCTTTTCCACTGCTAAGCAGCAGGCAGGAGGATCTGAGCAGTGGTAATGCGGAAGTATGGGGATGGAGTGCGGTGCTGTGAGGTCTGTCAGTATATTCAGAGGGGATGTCACTTGGGAGACCCTATCTGAGAGGTAGAATTGGTCTCTTAAAACCTGTTTTTCTGGCTTAGATGTAAAAGACACTGTCACTTATCTTCACAAAAAAATGAGGAATTTAAGCAAAAACAGTTTTTGCAACTTGGCCAAGCAGCAAAGCTATCTAACCTCTGACAGAAAAATACAGAAAACACTACAGAAAACTCTGCTGGTATGATGACTGCCACTGTTTCCTTCAGATCATTTAAATCAGAATGAGACTGCATGTAAACACCGGAGCAAAGCAGTATAAGCCTACAAAAATCAGTAGAGCTCTTCCGACTGCGAATCTGGCCCCCAAGGCATATTTTGAAACAAAGCAATAACTAATTTTTTTCAGGCTGGTTATTAAGAACAATCCATGACAACAATGGCTAATGGAAACAGCCAGCTCCAAAATGTAGAGCTAATGCATTGCCTTCAAAAGAAATGGAGTTAATCAGTTATTACCGCTAGCTGCCCTGCTTGGGCACAGCTTCTGCTGGAATGTGCTGTCTGTTTGGATTCATAGAGTGTATCCTGTAGACCAGAGTGCTAAGCAGATTTTAGCACCAGTTTTCATCCTGCTTTTGGAGGGGATTACTTTTTAATTTATATATACATATGTATATTTTATTGGCCCTTGCTTTTCACAGGAGAGATGTCAGTAGCTGACTGTTAAAAAAACATTAAAATATTAGACCAGTATGTGAGGTGAGGTGATAATGTAACTTATATTGCCTAGCTGTTATACCAGCTTCCTGGCCAGGGAGTTGCAAGGATTTGTTGAAGAATAATAATTCTAAATTTGCTATACTCATGAGTGCAATTAGCTGAGAACAGACTTCAGACTTCAGGGAATAAGGAGTCTGCTGCTGCTGGCTAAGAAGTGATTAGTAACTGGCGTAAAACTTCACTGTTTGGGTAAATACAAAAATGAGACATTAAATATGCTAGAACTATCTAAGCTCTCCTTATTGCTACTTATGACTACTGACAACAGGCGTGTTTGTGATAGGACATGAAGCCAGAATTAACTTTACATATAGAATTTTTTATTCTGCTCACATTCCATGGAGACAGTATTGCTGTCTGAGTGATTGGTTATGAGTACAGCTTTTTGCTTTGATGCACTCTCCTCAAGTCACATTTGCTTTTCACACAGTCTGTTTTCTCACAGTTCATGCTACCCTCATTAGTATTTTAATCAATGCTCCAAAGAAGTGTGGAGGAAACTGCTGGTTAGCTAAAGCTAACGTTCAAACCTCCAGACCCCGGAGCCATGGTGAATCTGCTTCTGTCCCTTGAGACCTGCTCTGAGACCTGATTCCCCAACTGTATAGACACCTCAGGCAGCAGCCCAGCTGCCTGGCCCCACTGGGCCAGTACCCCGTGTGCACACATACACTCAGTCTCCCTGTCCCTCGCCACACCACATCCCCAGATGCTGTTGAAGGCAGTCTGTGAAGCAGCTGTGGGGGTGGAGGTGAAGGGCGTGCTGTTCCCTCATCTCCAGACTGCTCTTTAGCAATGGTGTGGATATAGCCAAGTAATCTTCTAACCTATAGGTCTGTGCCGCTCACTCCTCCCAGCCAAACCAATCCTTCAATTTATGTCTACTTTCAGTCCCAGAATGGTGCACCACCCAAGCCGGTATTTTGTCTGATTTTCTTATCTATGCTATTTGAGCATCTTGCTCTGGTCCCACCTTCTATACACATTCATTCCTGATTGTGTGCCTTTCAACCATAACCACCGTTCCTTTCTGTCTTTTCAAGTATCCCATCCTTGAGTATCCCATCCTTGTGTTCCACATATTTTTTTCTCAAACATATTTGTCTCCCTTCTTCTAAGAATAGATTCTTGACTTTCCAGGTAGTCAAGCCTTCCCCTTTCCCAGGGTATTTCTCAGTATTTTTACCACCATCAAAATTTCCTTTCAACTTTCTCTTTCACTACAGAGACAATGTCTGATGTTTTTCTCCCAAAGCTTTCTCCCCATCTGAGGCTGGCTAGGCTTTATGATCCAAGGAAAGAATATTAAATGTTATGATATCAGAAGGTGGATTGTAATATAAGTTTTGAGAAATCTGTGTCTTCCAAGTCCAGTCTGAGTGGACAAGGAAGTAAACACATTTCTGAATAAGCACCAAACTGTGCAGTTTCCTTAAGTGCAAGTACAAAATGTTTCTGCCCAGGAATATGGAAGAATTGTTGTTGAAAGAAACCATGCTTGAAGCTCTAACCACCGAAGTTAGTTCATGGCATGATAAATTACCATTTACGATGATGCAGGGAGAGTAAGGTAGAAAAGTGGGGAGTTTAGGCAAGTGTAAGATCAGCCCACCACTTCAAAGTACAACCAGCCTTTTGAATGTGACTGTGCTTGCTGATACAGTGTAGAAACTGTTACGGTTGATCCTGGCTAACTAATGTAGCCCTGGTGATCTTGAACTTGTGCCAAATGCTTCCTTGCCATGGACTTAATAACTCAACTTCTGACACTCTCTCCATCCCTGCTACCACACACACATTTTCTAACTAGAAAGTAGCCAGGTAGGGCTTGTAATGTTGAATGGGAGATTCATTTAGAGCATGACTAATTTATAGGTCTGTGCAAAAGTTTTGGTGAGAAGCTTAACTCGTTCAGGGTCCTGGTGGTTTTAGATACTTGCCAGCTGCATAAATAAATCTGCGTCCATATGACTTAAGAGCATATCCCCTTCCCAGTCTCTTCCTCTGCCACCCTTCTTCCCAGGCACAACAAATAAGTTATTTCTTAAGATGCCAGGCTAAGTACTGATTCTGTCCACGTTACCAGCTGCTTCAAAGAGAAAAGGTATTTATTCAGGTCAAGCTGTCCCTCTACCTCAAACAAGTTCCTGTTGATGCATAGAAAATTTTCAGGAGGTAGTCACTTCCTTTGGTAAACCAAGAGGAGGGGTTGGGCCTAAGCTTTAATGACAGTGGCAGGTCACCAGTCTTAGTCTGCCATTCCCACCAGAGAGGGGCCAGGGTGAGGTTAGGACAGGAAGGACAAGGTGAGCAGGCAAGGAATCTCAGAGATAGGGAGTTGTGACAGGTCCTTCCCCCATGGGAGGTGGTGGCAGCTCGGAGGGGGAAAGGGTTCTGCAGGAAACAGCCTCGCAAACATCGGGCTCATGGTGGGAGAGCTACCACCTGGACGCACCACAGCAGGCACTCCTGAAAAGTCTGGCAGCAGACTGCCTAGGCTTAAGATATTTCTCACTGGCAAATGCCTTTTTTTTTTCCTAATTCATTAACTATTTAACTATTTTTTGGTGCTCTGCAGTTTGCTTAAAAATGCATCAGTTTCATAACACTACTATTACACACATCTTAAATATCAGCCTGTGTCATTTAATCTCACCTATTCACATAAGTTGGAGAGCTAAAGAAAAGATTGAAATGGTACAGTTCTTTCCCTAGAAGTCAACAGCTCTGTATTATTGTCAATCTATTAATTGCATTACTACCTTATTAATAGAATCCAAATGATTTTTTCTAATCTTCCATGCCTTTTAAAGGGAAAGGTCCAGGGAAGATTAAAAATCACTGGAGTTGCACTGAAATTAATGGAGCCGAACCAGCCGTGACCAGGGAAAGAACTGCCTGCTCCTTTCAGTTCTACAGTATGTCATTAAACTTTAAACCTGTTGGGAATACCTGTAAGATGACAAAACATTTTTATATAGGAAGACACAAAATATGTACAAAGATATTTTCACACACAAGTTCAACTTAAATCAGTGGGAGACAGATGTCAAAGCCTCTTGTGGATATGGGCTGTAGACTCAGATCCTGAAATTGTTCCTGAGCTGTTTTTCTCCTTTCTTAGGGTGACTTATTTTCCCTGAACAGAGACTAAATAAAGAAAAAAAAGTGATAAATATTTGTACAAACTGGGGAATTGTTTTCATAACTCTTAAATTCAGTTTCATTCCTACTGACTTTATGGGAGATTTGATAGGAAAGGATCTCTGTATTAAACCCTAACAAATACATCTTCAGGTTTAGATATAAGTGGCAATTTATGCTCTGTTGCACAGGTGTAGTATCTTCACTAAATCCTACTGAATTCTTCTGAATTTCTACTTTGTATAACAAGTCACAGTTTGGCAAATATGTTTCAGTAATTGCTTTCCTTGAAGAAAAACCTAATTATGCAGGGAAAAAATCATATATAGAAATACACAATTTTTTCAAGTTAGTGTTTATGCAATTTGGTTTATTTATTAGGGGGTTTGGTTAATAATGGTTCAAAAAAGGACTAACAACACCTTCAAAAGAAATTCAGGGTCTGACTCATATTGTTGGAAGTGGGGGATTTTGTGGTATTTCAACATTACAGAAATTACAGGAGAACAAACCCCTTCCATGTCTGAAGGCTGGAATATGTATGTACCATTGACCACCCACTCCTCTCATCTGGCTGCAAATTACTTCACAAGTGTTTATTCACTCAGCTGGTTTGGAATAGAGTGATTTACCTTTCTTAAGGCATAGGCACACATTCATTTAACAAACAGCTAGAGATTTTGAAGTTGAAGTGTTTATCAGTATACTGGTTTTGGCTAGGATACAGTTAAATTTCTCCACAGTAGCTAGTACGGGGCTATGTTTTGGATTTGTGCTGAAATCAGTGTTGATAATACAGAGATGTTTTTGTTACTGCTGAGCAGTGTTTACACAGAGTCAAGGCCTTTTCTGCTTCTCACACCAGCAAGTAGGCTGGGAGTGCACAAGAACCTGGGAGGGGACACAGCTGGGAGAGCTGACCCCAACTGGCCAAAGGGATATTCCAGACCATTTGTTGTTGTGCTCAACAGTAAAAGCTGGGGGAAGAAGAAGGAAGGGGGGACATTCAGAGATGCCATTTGTCTTCCCAAGTAACCATTACATGTGATGGAGCCCTGCTTTCCTGGAGATGGCTGAACACCTGCCTGCCACTGGGAAGTAGTGAATGAATTCCTTGTTTTGCTTTGCTTGTGTGCGTGGTTTTTGCTTTGCCTATTAAACTGTCTTTATCTCAACCCATGAGTTTTCACCCTTTTACCCTTCCGATTCTTTCCCCCATCCCATTGTGCGGGGAGTAAGTGAGCAGCCGCATGGTTAAACCACCACAATCAGTTCCAGCACAAAGTTCCAGGGCTTGATTTCTTCTACTAAGGGAGGAGGTTTGCCCAAAGCCATGAGACTTTGGAGCATCATGGCTGGAGAGCAGTCAGATCCTGTTCTGCTTTGGCTGTGAAAGCAAGAACCACAAGTGTCGGATCAACTAGTGTGGAATCCATGGGGTCAGTAACGTTTTGCTCCCTGTAGATGTTTGGCCAGTGAGTGTACATCTAATATAAATAATTACATTTGGATAGACCCATAGAGTACATGTGATTGTAAAGCAAGATGTTAATATTTCAGAATCTCTCACAACTTGACCATTTAGATACATACCTGGGTAACCGAGAGCTTGTGTAATACCAAATACTGGAGATGAATCTTGGCATAGATGTTAAAGGAAGAAATTAAAAGTCAGAAAATGCCTTTTATATGGATTTTCTTGGCCAGAGAATCCTGCTGCTGCAGTGAAAAATGTGGCAATGCACCCATTTGTGGCAGCTACAGCAAAGATAGTGGCGTTGTGGATCCATGGAATCTGCTTATGGAACTGCACTCAAGCAGCCACACTGGTACTTTGTGCAAGGTTTTGTTACAACTGATCTGTGTGAATTGCTGTTTTGAGGCATGTGACATTGCCAGAGGTGAGGCCAAACACCATAACATGCTGTATAATGTACGGAACTTTCCATTAGTAGTCAATATGTAGTAAAGGCAACCTAGACCTTAACATTTTATTTTTCCAGAAAATCCCCATTATGAAAGGCTCAGTAGACCTCTGTGACTGGAGTGACAGAGATAAACAACTCTGAAGGCTAATAACGCAGGTGGGGTTTCTGTACAGAAAGAGTCGTTTTCCATGTATAAGTATATATTTCTTTTGAAGAGCTTAGCAACATGAAGCAGACACAGGTGATGATCTCCATAAGCTAAGTTTTTTTTTTCATTCTGCATTCCACAGTAATGGGGTGAAGCCTGTATTTCAGCAAGGTGCAAAAGTACATGAGCGCACCACACCTTTAATCTTTTGACACCTCATGTTCAACTGCTTAATAAACAATTGTGCTAAATCATTGAATCCCTGGCTTGTCCCATTTTGTATGCTGTGCTGCCGTGTTCTGGACCCTGATGCAGAGTGGTGTTGGTAGGACATCTGCACTACTGGTCCCTGCCATGCGGGTGCTTTCTGCCTGTTGTGAAAGAGTAAACCAAATCTTGGGGTATCACAACCAAATGCTGTGGTTTTGTAGATTTAGAATAAACAAATGTGTAAATAAATGCTATGAGTGCTATATCTCTGAACACAATTTTTTAAGTATAACGTATTTGGTGTACATGGCAGTGATAAGGAGATATTTCCTTCAAGATGCTTCTGTCCCTGGCAGTACCACACACCAGCATCTCTCCTTTCTGATAGGAAGCAGCAGTGGCCGGTAGAAAAGGTGAGCATATACGGCATTTTTGTTCAAGCAATGCCCAGAGAGATGCCAGCCCTTTCACTCTGTCATCCCTACAGATCTGCCTGGAAAAAAACATACAAGTCCTTCAAAGCCAAGCATTTTAGGACATTAAAAAAAACTGCTGTTGGTCAAGGACTCAGCCTTGCCTGTCCTAAGGAGCAGCATGGTTTTGCACAAAGATGAGTGCTCATACATTGCTGAAATTTCAGAAACGGCTGTAGAATAGGAATAAGCAAAGATTTTTAGAGCCACATCATCTCTAAAGGTTAAACCCGTCTACTGATTTTGATACTCACCTATCTAGAATTTGCTGTCTCCCATTAGAGCCTATGTTCTCCTCACAATACCTGGAAAGAACTGGATGACTGAAGGGGAGATTCTTAGAAGTAAGTGAGTTTAGCTCACTGGCAGAATATGCTGTTGAGAGAGAGATGACTTGTGCCCTATCCTCTTTAGGGAGGCAGGGCTGTACCTGAGTGATATTATGGGGATATAATGACACTTTCCTCCATCTGAGGTTCACTGTTCTGTCCTCTTCCTTGAGTTAGGTGCCAAAGTCATTTATTTTTAACAGAAACCTAAGGAAGCAAAGGAATTTTTCCCATGTAACATGGTGATTGGTACCTTTCCTTAAGCAGGATACTTAGGATCAGGTCCTCACTCAGTCTGATTTAGAGAATAGTTTTGATCCCAGGTGTCTCATTTCCCATTGAGCACCCTCCCCCCTCTGCTGCCTTCTCCTCCATTATTTGAGGACAGGTCTTCCCTGTTCTACATTGTAAATGCAAAATTAAAACATGCTGGAATTATTTGCACAGTGTCTGAGGCCTGACTTTCTACTGTGTACTTCTTACTGGCTTGTGTAAATGTTTCCCAGCTCCATGGATGTCCCGCTTAGAGTGTAAAGCAGGATCAACATGTTTAATTTAGGGCTGTGAATTTTTAAATTAAGTTCCCTTGTGAATCCAAGAGTCAATCCTTGGCTCTAACAGGCTCAACTGCAAAGTTGTTAAGTCCAGGCTTCATATTAGTGAGAAACATACAATTAAACAACACTGAATTTGGTCTAACTATGCAAATGCCAGTAAAGAAATCCTGTCTGTGGCTGGATCTGGATCTTCTGTTTCTACCTTCACAAAAATTGGGATTAAAGTCTTCTTGCTTTTTTCTGCCTTTCTGACAGACAGCTCTGAAACAGTCCATTCTATGAGCAGATTTTGAAAAAAGCTAAACTTAGCTCCTGCTAAAGATCTGAAACCTGATTTAGAAATAAATAAATAAGATTTGACTGCCACCACATGCAAATTTATTCAGTTTAGAAGGAGATAATAACTATGGTTACAATAAGGAAAAGATGTCCTCCTATGTTTTTAAGTAAGAAACTTTTGCTGTCTAGCACTTACGTTCGTTTTGCATGCAAAAGCAAAGACAGCTTCTCCTTGCCATTTTTTTTGACCACTAGCCATTTTCTAAAGTATGGCACAGCATGCAAAGGAGCGTCAAGTTATGACTTCGATATCGAATCCTAGTTCAGGCAACCAAAACTCAAAGACCAAACATATACAATAGTTTTCCAGTTAATTCTCTATCATAAAAGGAATACATAATTTCCTTCTCATCAGTCTGTATACTAATGTCAGATTATTCTGATGCAGTGCTTTTCAGCTTCTGACATGCAGACTACTAGGTCTAAGGACTATTTCTAAATATTCTGTGGAGGACATGAAGAAACAAACCTATTATTAATAGGTTTACATTGTCTACTCAGCAGTCTATTTCTTTATTGTAATATTCTTGGAAAGGCATATCAAAAATTTTGAAGGCCAGTATCCAGTCACTCAATCTATGTGTACCGTCAAATCTAAAAGAGCTTATATCCATTTTCACAGAAGCCCTGATAAATGCAAGCCAGACATTTTAGCTGTATTTGTAACAGTACAGC
>VYZW01014874.1:0-36048 GCA_013401315.1 Balaeniceps rex
AAAGACGGGACAATTCCCACATTGTATGGGTGGTTATGGAGTAGATGGAGCCAGACTCTAGTCGGAGCTGTGCAGCAAAAGGCTGAGCGGCAACAGACACAAGCTGCAGCAAGTGAAATTCACATGAGGTACCAGGGAAAAATGAATCACAACAAGAACGGTCCAACCCTGGAACAGGTTGCCCCAGTATTAACCTTGAAACCATCAAAGCCTGACTGGAAAAGCTCTTTAGCAGCTTGATCTAACTTTGAAGTTGTCTCTGCTTTATTCAGAGGTTAGGTGATCAAGTTCCACTTCCAACCTAAATTATTTTGTTATTTTATGATTCCCTGTCACAGGCACTTCAAGAAGCCTCCTTTTTCCTATTGCACTGTATATTCAGCCTAGTTTTTATTTAAGGTAACAGAAATGATGCTCCTTCTGTTGCATCCTTTTGCAGATCATTCTGCAATTTCATAGATTTTGCTTATAGTGAATAGGCAAGCCAAATTTCTCCACTCCTCCTTTCTTCTCAGTTTTAGTATTGCCCTTGGCTGACACATTACAGTACACTTGACTGAGCTCTGTATTTACTACTTACTTCAGTAATTGGAGACCTTTGACACCACAACAGCCAGACAATGAGACACCTCTTCAGATAAAATGTATAGCCCAAGCATCATTAGCCAATTGCAAAAATATAACAGGATCATATGATAATTCACTTTGGAAGGGACCTCAGGAGATCATCTAGTCCAGCCTCGTGCCTGAAACAGGATGCGAGGGAAGCTGATTTGTACAGACTTATTGATTCAGGGAAGGGTGTGGAGTATCTGAAAAGAGTCAGAGGACCTGGGATTTAACAGGCATTGGTTTGCCTTCTCTAATAACAGTGAAACATGAACATGAGCCAGCAGTGTGCCCAGGTGGCCAAGAAGGCCAACAGCATCCTGGCTTGTATCAGAAATAGTGTGACCGGTAGGACCAGGGAAGTCATCCTTCCCCTGTACTCGGCACTGGTGAGGCCGCACCTCGAATACTGTGTTCAGTTTCGGGCCCCTCACTACAAGAAGGACATTGAGGTGCTGGAGCGTGTCCAGAGAAGGGCAACAAAGCTGGTGAAGGGTCTGGAGCACAAGTCTTATGAGGAGCGGCTGAGGGACCTGGGGTTGTTCAGTCTGGAGAAGAGGAGGCTGAGGGGAGACCTTATTGCCTTCTACAACTACCTGAAAGGAGGTTGTAGTGAGGTGGGTGTTGGTCTCTTCTCCCAAGTAACAAGTGATAGGACAAGAGGAANNGTTTAGTAGTAGGCACAGTGGTGTTGGGTTGACAGTTGGACTAGATGATCTTAAAGGTCTTTTCCAACCTTAATGATTCTATGATTCTATGAAAATATACATAGTAATCTGTTGTTGTTGTTGTTATTAGTAGTAGAATGCATCGAAGTCCTAACCCTTTAAATGAAAAGGTATCTCCTTATTAAAATCTAGATGGGGAAAAAAGACAAAAGGTAGATTAAAACGAGTATATTAGATTCATTATTTTACAAATTGACAAATTACATGACATTTCTGAAGCATGCATGCTGGTCACACAGCTGGAAAACACCCTCACACTCTTCTCAATCCCAGACCAGTTCCTATAGGTAAGATCACTCTGCTCTCTAATGACAGTTTTTGTTCTCTGAGGTGCATATTTGCCCCAGCAGCATTCGTGAAAGCTTAGGATCCTTCAGCAAGAAAGAGGATAAGAAAAGGATATTGCTTGTGACTTGGGAAGGAAACAGATTTCTTTTTTTCCCTGTCTGCAAGTGGTAAACCTGAAGCTTATTCTTTAAATGGGTCATACCCATGAATACCTGTTTTGTCCCATTTCCAAGTTGGGCCAAGATTTCAAGTGGCCAAGATTTCAGTAACACTGTCTCTGCTGTTAATGTGGAGGCAAATGGATGAATGAAAAACTCCATAGCACTTTGTAAAGGCACCTGTAGCTCTTTCCTTACAGTAAAGTCAATGGATCAGACCTTACTCCACCCCTACAAATTCACCTTTAGTGACAGGCCAGCTTCTGTAATAACTCTGAGCTGGCTACCAAAAGGAACAGTAGCTGAGTTTCTGAGTTGTGCAAGTCAAAGACTGCCCTGCTACGGGGCCCAAGAAGTCTGGTGTATTCTTATCCCTTTATTCTTGTTCTTACTGTACTTAATTTATTATTTACTTTGATATTTTTATTATTATATTCAGTCTTATTTTATCATTATATTTATTACTGATTGATTATAGACTAAATATGCTTCTCCAAGACAGTCTGAATTTTTATAATGAATGTACAATGTACCACTTCTCCAAACACAGCAGGTATCAGTGTCTTTGCTCAGTTCATAACCTCTTTGCAAGCAGTTCAATGCCCATCTCTATTTCTTTCAGGGTCATACCATCAGTATTTCTCTTGCTTCCCATTCTTTCCCAGCCCTTCCAGCTGCCATCCTGTGATTGCTTCTGTTAACAGAGGTCCTGTGCAAGTGCCTCTCCCATCAGTCCCTTGGGAAATAACCACTGGTTTGTGCTTTGAACAGTGACTCTGATCACTGAGCTTGTTTGCTTCTTTAGTTAATCCTGGAAGAAAGCCAGTTGTGATGCTCACCACCTTCCCAGTGGTTCTACGTAAGGGTTGACACAGAGGGCTGTGAATGCTCCCTGTTGGAAGGGGATGCTAAAACCAACGATGGCATTGATTATAGTGAATAGTTTAAGCATAATCTGAG
This sequence comes from Balaeniceps rex, assembly GCA_013401315.1. Lineage (NCBI taxonomy): Eukaryota > Metazoa > Chordata > Aves > Pelecaniformes > Balaenicipitidae > Balaeniceps > Balaeniceps rex. Next base: position 2,744 of record VYZW01014874.1, read on the forward strand.
CCTGCCTTCCCAGGGAGGGAGGCACTAGCTGGGCTCTCAGGTCCTACTAGTCTTTTAACCCATCACAGGAAGGGCTAAAGCATCCCCATGGGTCTAACACTCAGGGAGTGCAAAACAGATTCTTGGCCTGCAGAATAACCTATCAGAAAAGTGAGACAGAAACTCACTTGGCACAGCCCCATCTTCTAACACAGGAACAACGCCGCCTTCTGTAGTGCAAAAGAAACCACAGCTTGTGAGGTGGGCAGTGATCCGTGATGCTGGGAATGTCTGAGTTCTCCAAATCATTTGGTTGAGACAACTTTTGTTGTTGAGAAGAAATTTAGAAAGAGCATGAGTCTTGTTCCGACTCCAGGAAAGGCATTTGTAGATTCAACTGACATCCACTGGGATCAGGCCAGATCCTGAGGCTGGGTGTGTTTTAGCAAAAAGCACGACTGAAAGTGTTTGGCTAGACAGGTCCTGTTTGAACACTGACCACCCTCCAGGAGTACCCCAAACACCAGACAGCACCAACTGTTCAGTAACTATTTAGAAATGCATTCAACAAGCACTTTCTTCTGTAGCAACAGATGGCATGAAGCTGCCGCGAGTAAGAATTCCTAATGAGGTCCTCCTAGTGGAGCTCCTGCAAAGGGCAGAGGAGGGAGAGAAATGTGCCCTAGATTCACAAAAGTGCTTGTCTGCACTCATGCTGTCCTTCTCTGATCAGCTGTAAGGGAAGAAGTAGAATGCCACTGCCTCCTTGCAGAGATTAACCACAGTCAGCAAAGTCAAGCCAATGAGACAAATACAAAACCAAGCAAACAGTTTTAAAAAGACATGAGCTTGTTTTCAAGGTTCATTGTTAGTAAATTTTTGTGGCATGTGGAGAATTGGGATGGAGCTTTCATATTTGCGAAAGCAATGACGTGTGAGTGGAGTGCTGTGCAGAGAGAGTGATGCAGAGAGACCCCTTTGCCATCTCTGCTGCAAAATCTCAGAAAATCAATACTAATAATATTAAAACGGAGGGAGGCTGAAATAAAGTGTGTGCACCAGTGCTGTGATATTTAAATATGGTCTTTTCAGTGAGCAGTGGAGGATAACAGGATATGACAGGGAGAGCAGTTCTCAGATCCAGAACTAATAAGGAACTTAGACCCCTGAAGTTACTTTCTGTGATGTCTGATTTTCACTCTTCTGGCTCTAAGAGTAGAACTGAGATGTCCTGCATGAGATTTCTGGGTGTTCTATATTATGTACACAATACAAAATGGGGAGATATATTTGAGAGACCAGAGGGTTGTGCTGCCTTTCAGAAGGACCTCAACAAGCTGGAGAAATAGGCTGACAGAACTTCATGAAGTTCAACAAAGGGAAATGCCGAGTCCTACCCTTGGGGAGGAATAACCCCAGGCACCTGTAAAGGCTGGGGAGCAAGTGGCTGGAAAGCAGCTTTGCAGAAAAAGACATAGAGGTCCTGGTGGACAACAAGTTGCACATATGCTGGCAATGTGCCCTTGTAGCAAAAATAGGCCAACAGCCTCCTGGGCTGTATTAGGAGGAGTGTTGCCAGCAGATCAAGGGAGGTGATCCTTCACCTCTATCCAGCGCGGGTGAGACCCATCTGGAGTGCTGTATCTGATGCTGGGCTCCTCAGTACAAGAGGGACATGGGCATAATGGAGTGAGTCCAGTGAAGGGCCACAAAGATGGTTCAGGTATTGAAGCATCTGACATATGAGGAGAGGCTGAGAGAGCTGGGACTGTTCAGCCTTGAGAAGAGAAGGTTCAGGGGGATCTTTTCCATGTGTATAAATATCTGATGGGGTTGAGTAAAGAAGATGGAGCCATCTTGTGATGTTCAAGATGTCCTTGGTGGTGCCCAGTGACAGGAAAAAAGGAAATGACAGAAATTGAAATAGAGTAAATTCCATTTAAATGTAAGAGAAAACATTTCTCTTGGAAAAAGGGATATTGCAGGGGATGGGATGGGACTCTGGAACAGGTCACCCAGAGAGTTTGTGGAGTCTCCATCCTTGGAGGTATTCAAAACCTGAACGGACGTGTGGCCCTGAGCAAACTCCTCTAGCTGATGCACAGTCCTATTGACAAATTAAACACCTGAGCTTTTGAAAATGGGAAAGGACAGTAAAGTCCAAGACTTTAGAGAATGAAGTCTCTTTAAAAGAAGTGAGATATAAGAAGGTATCCATTGGCAAATTATGTGCCGAAGAAGGAGTTAATGCCCACAGAGCCGGTAATGGGCTGCTCTGCACTCAATGTTAAAAGAACTGAATGTCTCTGTCCAGTTAGACTCCAGGGCTGAGTCTCTCCTCAGAACCAATTTTTTCTAATGACATTCTCATATTTGCCATAAAGAATGTCACCAACTGGGGTACTGTGTGATTAGGGGTAGTGTGGGACTAGCATAGTTCCTCTGATGTTTCCCTCAAAACCAGAATTCATGGATCATTTAATCACAAATTCCTTAACAGCCCAGTATAGTCTTGATCAAAATCCAACAGTAGGCCACAAGCATCAGTACCATTTATTTAGCTGGATAAAATGTGGTTGCCAACCTACATGGCTCTGTGGAATCTGAAGATGAATAACGAGGCTTCACTCTGGCATTTGACTATAGCTGTTGCAGAGAGGAAGATCATTTTCTTTTACAGTGACTTAATAATTTATCCCCTGACCACAGGAATATTCATTAAATATCTTTATTGACCATCTGGGCAAACAGAAATTGCACTAGGCTATATCCAAAAGACATTACTCTTTCGAATGCTAGCGGGGCCAGGCCATGGTGTGAGGACAGGATGCTGCAACGGTCTTCTTGATTGAGTAGGAAATCTTTGGATCTGAAGAAACTGCAAACTTAAATTATAGAAAAGCGAAGGGCTCTATGTATGGATTGCCTTTTGTGAGGCAGCAAGATGGTGAATGGGTTGCGCAAGTCCTTGAATAAGAAGGCTGAGGCGCATCTTTCAGCTTATTAGCTGAATCACAGAGTGTGAAAGAAACTTTGAAACCTGCTAGACTAGAAAGTAGCGTATTTATAGAAACATCTCTGTGAACTGTATTATCTGTTTCTACACTGTGTAGTCTATCTGGTATTACTACTATTTGCTCTTACCTTAGCCCAGCTTGAAATAAAGTGATTTAGAGATAATGGGCTAATACCAAATCGTTTCATCCTTTTGGCATGCCAGATCTTAAAATGAAGTTGCTGAGATACTCCAGCAGTGTTCAATTCCCGGAAAATCCCAAGAGAATAGGAATGTATGTCACCTCACACCCCACAGGACGCCTGGCACCATGGTACTTGGCAGCAAGGAGAATCTCATGGCCACTGTTAAGCCAGAAGGTCTTTGATGTGCAGCAGACCCAGGAGCTTTGTGCTGAGACCACTGCGTGTGCAAGGGCTCTAAGGTAACACGGCAGAGACATAGACAACAGGCTGATATGGCAGGAACAGACTCATTCCACTAAGACTGTGTCGTGAGAAGATGGTCCTCTCCCTGGAAGAATTGCTTAGCCCAGAGATCAGCTGCTTGGGTTGGGGTGTAGCCCATGAATAGTCTGGGTTTGGGGAGGCTACAGGTCATTTATTTCAATTTGCCTGAGAACCAGCATCAGTGAGTGCAGCACCTGCCACACAGACAGTCCAGCTTTTTTCATAATGCAGTTTTGTAGCGGATATTGTTACCAGTAAAACAAAAGCAGCTGGGCTTAACGGGCCTCATTATGGACGTATGTGCTGTTGGGTTCTTAGATCTTTCCCTGAGTGTCTCAGTACTTTTCTTGATCATAGAATCATAGAATCGTTTAGGTTGGAAAAGACCTTTACGATCATCGAGTCCAACCGTACCTGTCCACTACTAAACCATGTCCCTAAGCGCCTCGTCTACCCATCTTTTAAATACCTCCAGGGATGGGGACTCCACCACCACTCTGGGCAGCCTGTTCCAATGCTTGACAACCCTTTCGGTGAAGAAATTTTTCCTAATATCCAATCTAAACCTCCTCTGATGCAACTTGAGGCCATTTCCTCTTGTCCTTTCACTTGTTAATTGGGAAAAGAGACCAACACCCATCTCGACCAACACCCCCAGGTCCTTTACTGCCGCGCAGCCTTCCAGCCACTCTTCCCCAAGCCTGTAGCGTTGCATGGGGTTGTTGTGACCCAAGTGCAGGACCCAGCACTTAGCTTTGCTGAACCTCATACAATTGGATTTGGCCCATCGATCCAGCCTGTCCAGATCCCTCTATAGAGCCTTCCTACCCTGATTCTTACCCATAAACTCTGAACCCTACTGTCGCCATCATTAAACTCTAGACAATCAAAACACGCCCTAAAGCACAGGGCTACCCCACTGCCTCTCCTTCCTTGCCTATTCCTTCTGAAGAGCTTATAGACATCCATTGCAGCTGGATGGCCATACTCCAATTGTGTGAGTCATCCCACCATGTTTCCATGATGGCAGCTATATCATAGTTTTCCAGCTGCACAATGGCTTCCAGCTCCTCCTGTTTGTTGCCCATGCCACGTGCATTAGTGTAGATGCACTTCAGCTGGGCTATTGATGCCACCACCATTTCGGGGGGAGAAACCCTAGTTCCTACGTGACCATTCTCAGGTGCTTCTGTGGTTTCCAGCACATCCGTAACCCTTGTGTCTTTGCTGCCTCATGGATCTACTTCCACTGAGATAGGGGACTGAAGGAACTCACCAGCACACCATCCCTCAAACATTGGAGTGCCACCCCCAGGTTTATCTCTGGTGAGTCTGGTTTTATCCCTTCCCCCCTTCAAATCTAGTTTAAAGCTCTTTCCATGAGCACTGCTAACTCCTGCGCAAAGATCCTTTTCCCCCTTTGAGACAGCTGTACCCTTTCTGTTGCCAGCAGACATGGTGCCATGTAAATCGACCTGTGATCAAAAAACCCAAAATTTTGCCGGTGACACCAGTCATGGAGCCAGGTATTGATCTGCTGGCTCTTCCTGTTTCTTCCTGATCATCCCCTGCAACTGGAAGGATAGAGGGGAACACTGCTTGTGCTCCTGATCCCTTAACCAGTCATTCCGAAGCCCTGAAGTCTCTCTTGATTGCCCTCGGACTTCTTGTTGCAACTTCATTGCTGCCTACATGAAAAATCAATAGTGGATAGGAATCTGAGGGCCGTATCAGGGTAGGAAGTTTTATCTTCACATTTTTGTCTTCTCTTGATACCAAGGTTAAGAAGGATAGTGGTAGTGTGAGAAACAGTTACATCCTTAATCAATCAAGGCCTATTCAGTGAGAAACAGATCAGTGTGATGCAGAAGCTTAGTCCTAGCAAAGGTCCACACCACTGCAGAAGAGTAAAACCAGTTCCTATGGTCCTCAGGGGTTGTGCAGTTAACTATCCCTGTAGTGAGCTGAACATCCTGGCAGAGAGATTAATTCACTTGAACAATATCCCCCAGGGAAACAGAGCACCTGAGATGTTAAGAACTGGATGGGGTATGATCTCCGTCTCTCCTTATGCAGGGAGTGATGGGTGGGACTCAGCACACAAGGTGATGAGCGGGGCTGGAGGGGGTGTGTGTTGGGAGTGTTAGAGAAGGGAGGGATGTACCAGGGCCCAGAGAACATCCTCGTACTGGGAGATCTGTCTGCCAGGGTAGGGGCCAGCTCAGTGCCAGTGCAGCTGAGGGGGGCCCTTCCCATGGGGAGACACTGTCAGGGAGCTCCTTGGTGGACAACCCAGCCTTGCTGTGCGCTGCCGGGATGGCGGGAGAAGGAACAAGGGAGAGGACCTCTTCAGCAGCCCCTGGCACAGCAGCGTCCTGGTTCTACAAACGCAAGCCTGAGCTGGAAATCCAACTGCTGTTTCCTAAAGAGTAACGTCTAGTGAAGTTCCCAGTGGCTGTCACAAGGCAGACACACAAACATACGGTCCATAGCAGACATAGAGAAGGGTGCAGTATAGGCCAGTGGCAGTAGTAAGGCCAGAAGGAGCAGTGAGAAGAAGCTGGGTGGGAAGATACAGCAGGAAGGCTGAGGGGGATTGGCATTAAACAAGGAGCTGGGGACACCTTGCGAGGGAAGAGGAGGCACCATTTATCACTGCAAAGTCTTTATCTCAAGCCTTTTTTTAACTTGTGTTATCAATTAACACTTATACGTGCCCTGTAGCAAGATGGTTCCTGCTCTTCTCCCCGCTCCTACAGGCCAGCTGCTTTCAAAGTCACCCCTTTCCCCACCAAATTGCTGCTGAGTGGAGGAGGGTAATCAGCATATCATGTATAATATTTGTAGATGTTTTAGATCAGGTCTATCTTGTGGCCAGATCTTGGTATGGATGGGATTTGGGGGTGGGGGATTACGATGTTTCAGCACAGCGGTATGTTGCAAAGCCACGGTACAACGAGCGATTGCTTGGGGTTGTGGGTCAGTGCATTACTGCTCTTTTCTGCCAGCTGATCACAACTCGGGGCCAGAGTATGAGGTTTATAAACAGGAATTGAGAACTGCTATGAAAGTAGGGGTGACCTGGTTACTGCAGAGAATTATTACTTTTGGGGTTTTTTTGAGACTTGTTCCCATAAAAGCAGTCATGATGTTTAAAATGAAGACAAAAGCTACTGCTTTGTGGAAAAAGGCTAGACAAAATAAACGAGTTGAAAACTCAGAATTGAGGTACTAAATGTGTCCCATGCAGGCATCCCCTGAAACTACATGGGATCCTGGGCTTTTGTTTTTGAATGTCTGTACTCTGCTGAAGGCAAAAGACAAAGCCAGATCTCCTGGAGCTTGGGCAATGCTTGTGTTCCCTCGTACCTAACCCAGCACTGCTGAGCGAAGGGTCTCCATCCACCCTAAATAGTAGCTGCAGATTCAATGGAAGGAGGCACACCTTGATGTCAGAAGATGTCCACGTCACAAACTCTAGGTCTGACATGATTTTTGTAGGTCCCTAAGGGACTAACACCTTCTGATCTGTCCTTTCGTTTCAATTCAAGTGCACCCATGCAAACGGCAGAGGAGATTCAGCAGTCTGTTCCCTTGGGTTGGGTCTGGGTCCAGACTTTTGAATGTCAGGGTTGGCAGTATCGGATACTATCCCTTCTCAGTTTCCATGCCTTGTTATGTGGTGCCAAGAGGGTTTGGAGAGGTGTTTGACCTTCAGTGCTTGCCTTGCTAACCTACGGAAGCAGCCAAGGTTTAGCTGTCTGAGAGGAGTGAAATGCGAAACTCAAAATCATTAAAGCAGTTTAGTTTAATAATTCAAGCAGTGATGTGAACAAGGATGAGCAAAAGCCAAGACCTCACATCCAAAGCCAGATTTTGGATATCTGGGGATGCAGAAATCTGGACTATGTTGGATTTTGCTCCTTCAGTGATTGTTTTCTGGGCAGGGCTCGGCTTTCCGCCTCAAAAGTATTTTTTACACAGCCAGGACATGGTCTAGTTCTTTAAATGCAGTACAGATTGTCCAAGGACTCCTCAGTACCTTGTCTCTCACTTGTGCATTTGCAACTTGTTTATCTCCCTTCTGCAAGATAGATATTCAGCTTTTGCAATAGGAGGTGGCTAAATTTCCCCCAAAGAGCCAAACTCAGCTCTGGGAAAACGGGCTTGCAGCAACATCCCTGCATAGGGCTGACAGGGGTGAACAGCACATTTCCGACTCAGTAGGTGTTTGAGTTATTGGGGAATTTAATCTTTTTTCCTGAGGACTCCCTTCCCTTCTGTGGAAGTTATTTTTTCCCTTGCATTCTTCGTCTGCTGTTCAAACTGATGCAAAGTGCCTAACACAGATAGCAGTATCCAAGTCTGCTGCAGGTATTAATGGATAATTGAAGCCGTAACGCAAGTGAATGGTGAGCATCCTCCAGCGTATGATTGACTGGTGTCCTCACTTCTACAGAAACTCACAGATCACCAGCTGATCCAAGGTCTATTGGGGAGGAGGAAAAAAACCCACCTACATACACAAACATAGATTCTACCTTGTTTTAAGACTTCCTGAAGCTTACAGTGAGATTTGAATGAAAAACATTATTTCTGAAAATAATAACTTCAGTAGTTAAAAAGAAATATAGGAAGGCAATGCAATCTCCCTGCAGCTGCAGATAACCTTCTGGGACTTACACCTGGGACAGAGAAGGTAAAGCATAACTCACAGACAATGGAAAAAGGATGAAAAAAAATCTCTGAAAAGCTTTCATCAAAGAAAATTGAATTTAGGGGATAAATTTGCCCCATAAATCTAGGAGTAAAAATAGCCAAGGCTGGCTGATAGTGGTCTGAAAAATGAGTTCAGTTAGAACGGTCACAGCTGTGATGGATAGGGGAGCTGCTTCTTATCAGGTCAGGCCAGTAATGGAAAGGCAATGGGATAATCATCAAATAATTCTTTTTACTACCTATCAGTTACACATAAGTGGTTGCCTTACAGAACCAGTTAACTGGTGACAGTAAATCTGAGCTGAGCCTGTAGGCTCCAAATGAGGATCTCCTTGTGCTCCTCCCTCACTCGTTTGAGTGCGTTTTGGTTTTCCATCTCTGGTGTTGCCCGTGCTATCTCTGACTAAGTGCGGTTGCCATCCTATAGTGCCTTGGTACCTATGGGAAATGTGCTAGAGATGCCATACTAGTTTCAAGCAGACATGCATCACCAGCAAGTCCCCCTCCCCAGATTTAAGTGGTTTTGCCAGTGCGACTAAGCTGAGACACTTTAAGAGATTTATTTTTCAGATAAGAGTAAGGCTGAAGTCATGACTATGGCTCCTAAGAATAATGCTCTTGTTACTATTGTTATTGCTACTGCTACCACTAATACAGTACTAATACAGGTGATATAGCATATCTAGTAGTGCTAATGATAAAGGCAACAAGGAATAAGAATAATGAAGATATTTCCCTCACTCTTCTTGAGCGCTGTATCTTCCCTGGCAAGCTTAAGAATAATAGCACTGGCTCCCTCGTACCATCTGACCTTGGATAGCTGCAGTTTATCCATGCAGGAGTTTCCAGGGGAGTCACTTTGTAGCTGGTGGTCTTTACGTTTTCTGACCCTGTGGGTAATTTTGGTGTGTGCTGCAGGGGTGCCTTTAAACTGGGGGGTGAATTGGGCAGGTGGGTGCATGTGTGAAGATAAATAGGCTAGTGGGAGAGGCTCTGTTGGGGCTATAAGCAATTACAAGCATGTTATTGGAGTCCAGTGATAAAATTGTGACCGTGGCCACGTTCACATGGATGTGCAATATGTCTCTGAAGCTCATTTACAATTTTCAGAGCAGAAACGATGCCCACATAGCCAGATACCTGGTTGCTCCCTGTGTTTCCAAGTTGAAATACACTCCTGTTTTGTAAAACATTGACCTTTATAGTACTCTGGGTCAACTATTGTGCTGAGGCACGGCGTATACATAGAATAGCCAGGTCAAGATCTTGTCTGGCCCCTGACAGTTATTGTTTTCAGTTTAAAGGCAATAACCCCAGAACTGGGCAGAAAGGGTGGCTACTGCTATGGCATAGTCCCAGTTGTTTCTGTTACTTAGGATGGTCTTTAGAAAATAAACTATCTTTTAGCCTAATGGCATATTCTTGGTCATAACAGCGTTGCATCCACCGATGAAGTTACCAAGCATCTGTGAAGCAAATGGAAACCTGCAGCCATGCTCTGTACTCCCTGCTCTCTTCAGCTGCAGAGTAGAAGACATTGACCTTTCTCCCTGAACAGGGTCTGTCTTTTACTTTACTACTTAATAACTTGTTCAGTGGAGTCCTAATTTCATTTGGGGTTTGCATGCTGCTGTATTGTTGATACAGTAATTGTTCGCAAAAGGGAAATGTTCGCTTCTCTGTGCATCTCCTTCTCTTTTTAACACAAAAATAAATCTGCCAAAAGAAAAATACTCACCATTCGATTACTAGTGATGTTGTCTTTGTAGTTTTCATCAGTAAATCCTCAGCTTCAGAGCTTCAGCTATTCACAAAGCTTTGCAGTTTTCCTCCCAAAACACCACACTATTCGGTGAAGCTTGAGGCAACTCATGAGTTTAATTAGTTATGTGACTTAAAGGAAAACATGGTTGCAGTTTCCTACATGCCATGTCACACTGCGCATCTGTCAAATAGGCTGTGGGAGTCTTCCAAGAAGTGCTTGCCCTATTACTCAGAAAGCCAAGGCCTTTTGTTCCCTTCAGTGGCAGCTTGACTTAATAATTAATTCTTAGCATTATGTAAACATGAGTTAATGAATCCTCACACTACCCCAAGGCTAAGGATTAGTGCTTCCCGTACATGAAGGGGGAGACTGGGCTGCAGCAAGCCCTGTTGTGTCTTCTCCAGTTACAATGGCCCAGGAAACTTCAGAACTGTGATGCCCCTATAGAAGAAACTGGCTTTAGACCACAAACTCAAACAGGAGGGTTTTTTGTTCAGAGACAGTAGAAAGAAACACTGAGTACAGTGGGTCTGTGCTTCTGGACCTTGATCTTCTTGCTAGTGCAGCAGAAGGCCATGATACCCACCCGTTCCAGATATAGGCAGGATTTCATGCTGCCGTGAGTGGGCTGGCTAATATAAATTCAGCTTCCATGTCAAAATTATTCTTAAGGCACCATGACTCTCATGGCAGGTCCTCTTTGACCTTTTTAAAAGTTTGATGACATAGACATAGTGATTAGTCAGGCTTGTCACTCTCATCTCATAAATCAAGAGAAACGGTGGATCCTTGAAAAATTCAATAGTTAAGTGCAGGTTCCAGAGTAAAATAGAATATAGAACTCAGGTCAAGGAGAAACAATCCAGGTTCAAATAAAGAAAAAACTCAGTCAGATAATAATCACTTGAGTATTTCCTCTTAGGAATACAAGAGACCACCTGGAGTCTCCTGCTCCACAGAATAACTATGTGGAGTTTAGAAAGATACAGATGATGCCAACAATATGTTCCTCTTCTCTGCCCTTTCCCACACACCACAAGCCCCTAAACATTCACCAGTGTTCCTGTATCATAGGACTTTCAAAACACAAATGCCATACCTAGAATTCAGACCTGCTGATAAGATAAGCAGGACAAATCTGGTCTCAGACACCTGCTCCATAGTCTTTCTTTGGGCTAGCTCTATGAATGGCTCATCATCTGAAGTTGGTGGACAAATACTGGGGTTTTTTTGAGCATGTCTCTGGAGGAAACTTATGTTCCCTTGGTACATAGGTTAGGTGAGGCCTGATCAGTGGTTTTCAGTATGTTGATGATGCCTAAGCAATGGCTTGAAGTGCCTGCATGGATAGGAGAAAAACTGGGTGTCAGTGGTTTAACCAATTCACTCAAAGCTCTGGCAGAGCCAATAACTGGATCCAAATCTTCCAATGTCTTCCTGTGTCCGTACACCTAGCTGGACATAAAACTGAACCACAGTTGTAAGTCTGTGCACTTTCATCCTTTTTTTCAATGGCATCAAAGGCTAAAACACTGTAGCCAAAGCTCTCTTATCAGACTGTGGATGACTTTAACCTCTTTCAGGTCAATGCAGGGAAGGGACTCCAGGGGAGGAGGAGCCTCTTCTTCAAAGCAGCTTAATCCTACTAGGGAATTACTTCTGAGCCCACTGCTGAGTGTCATCCTCCCCTGCCCGCCTCAGCACTCTGGTGAGGAGTAACTTGATGGCTTAAGCTTCTCCCTGTGACTCGGGCTTCTCCCTGATGACTGCAGTGATGACGCAGCAACAGCAGCTCATCACTGACTCACTCCATCGACATCTCTGAGAGAAGCAGGGGCAGGAGGGAGACCTGCATTTCCTTCATTTAAATTCCAGATTTTCTGTGAAGCTGGCAAAGCAAGCGTGAGACTGTCTGCGTGCCGTGCTATAGAAACCTTCACACTCGCTCCCTCTGGGAAGCTGCCTGTGGCATCTAGCACCCCTCTGAGTCAGAGCTGGCGGCTCTTCTGTTTGTTTGTTTCGCTGGACATAGACAAATGCATCACATGGGAAAATGGGAAATGAAAATACATTCAAAGGATGGTCACTGGCACAGCGGTGAATGCCGTAGCTTTTCACATAACACAAGGGAAAATAAGACTTAACAATAGTGGCATTAATAACGTATATGTGTGCCCATGCACCACAAGCAACCAGAAACAGCTGCATGTTGCACAGTCTTAGCCAGTTCTCTGTGGCAATTGCCTTGGGAAGTCTGATAAATCACCTTTGTCTCAAGCTGAATTAAAAAAGACCTCTTTTGTCAGTGCATGTGCTCCTATGATGTTCCCAATACTCTGGTTCCTCGTCTGCAAAGCTACCACGCAGCAGAGCCTCCTGGAATCCTTATCTTGGTGTCTGACAGAGTTTTGCCCTGAACATGTTGTGCCTTTGCAAATTATAATCCGATTTGAAAGTGATACTTATCTAAAGTGGGCTAAATGTCTTACAGTTCATAATCCTGGACTTCAGTAAAAGTCTAGGCATCAGACAAACAATATCTCTCTGTCCAGAATGTAGTGTTGTAATCTGTCAAGGGCCCTTATTTGGGAGAAGGAATTGAATTCCTTGTATGTAGCACAGACATCCTCGCTTGGATGATCCCCTAGCTTTCAAGTCATTACACCACTGACTGCTCCATTTCTCAAGCGACTTCTACACCTTTGTTTCTATGCCTGATTCCAGGAATTTTATTTCCTTGGTTCACAGAGCATCACAGCAGCAGTCTTCATCATCAAACCATTGGTGACATCGATGTCTCAGAGTTCAAAGCGTTATCCAGCTCAGGTCTCTCTGCAAACAAACTTCAGCCAAGGGTTTTTTGAATAGAAAGGATATTGTCACACTCATCAAAACAGGAGCCTTCTCTATTACAGTTTTTTTTTTCAGTATTTTCTGCAAAATGGTGTTCTCATTCATTAATGGGAGTTGTGCAGACCTCCATACATGCACTGTTGTTAGTACAGTGGACAAGCATTTGGAAGATGACCTCGGTGTGCTGGTGTCCTGATGCTCTATACCAGCTCTTGCTGTCACCAGGTGGATGATACAGCCCCTGGGAGGGAAAATGTTGCTGGTGGGGTGTTGCTGGTAACTGGTCCTTGCTTGCGTACAAGCTCCTGTGATAACAACAGCGACCCTGGGATGAATCTGGAAGGGCAGCAGATAAATTGTGGCTAAGTCTGTCTACACAGCCATGCCCTAGCACTGCACAGTTCTCAAAAGTATTTTCTCCAGGGCAAGGAAATGCAAAAACTGTATTATGAAAAGAAAGCAATGTTTAACATTGGAAGGCAACACCAAGTATGTTTGGATATAAACCTCCTGCAAATATAAAGCAGAGGGAGAACAATATGAGGCAGGAGCAGACAGGTGAAGAACGATTGAGGTGGATCTGGAGATTTGGGTTTAATCTGTGCCTTGCTGCATCCAGAAAGCCTCGGACTGAGCGAGGACCTGATCAGCAGGAGATCAGGGTCCCATCACATTATTGAGTGCAGTCACCTGCAGACACTGCTGAGTTTAGCTCAGTGAGTGCCTGAGCTTCAGACAGACACTGGATTAGCTTGTGAGTACATTGCAATATTTTGCTATAAAGCAATACCCTTCTCCAAGTCTGGACAACCTTGAATAACCTTTCCCATGCAGCTCTCTACCTGCTTTTGAGTCTTTTCCTCTGCAATCTGAAAAGAAGACAAGTGTTTCTAGTTCTAGGCTGACACTGTCCAGACACGTAATGGAAACAACGTGCTTTGTTTCTGCTCCTCTGATTGCGGCATATAAGACATGTTGAAACAGATCTCAAAAAAGCTGCACTGAGTAAGAGAGGAACAGAACGAGGTTTTTGCCCCAAGTGGCTCCTGAAATTAATTTGTCTTCCTTTACTTTGGGCACTGCCCTTGTGGTATTAACATGGTAGATACTTGTCGTGGTTTAACCCTAGCCAGCAACTAAGCACCACACAGCCGCTCGCTCACCCCCCCTGCCCTGGTGGGATGGGGGAGAGAATTGGAAGAGTAAAAGTGAGAAAACTCGTGGGTTGACATAAGAACAATTTAATCATTGAAATAAAATAAAGTAAAATAGTAGTAGTAACAATAACAATATAATAATAATAGTACTAATAATATACAAAGCAAGTGGTGCACAATGCAATTGCTCACCACCCACTGACTGATGCCCAGCTGGTCCCCGAGCAGCGATCGCTGCCCCCCAGCCAACTCCCCCCAGTTTATATACTGAGCATGACATAATATGGTATGGAATAGCCCTTTGGTCAGTTTGGGTCAGCTGTCCTGGCTGTGCCCCCTCCCAGCTTCTCCCTGGCAGGGCATGAGAAGCTGAAAAGTCCTTGACTAGTGTCAGCACTGCTTAGCAACAACTAAAACATCAGTGTGTTATCAGCATTATTCTCATCCTAAATCCAAACCACAGCACTATGACAGCTACTAGGAAGAAAGCTAACTCTATCCCAGCCGAAACCAGGACAATACTTCACTGCCTTAGGACATGGGAATGACCTATTCTGTTTGTGAGACCCATATTTTTCACCACCATATGAATCCCTGCAGGGATGGCTTCCTCACCTCCCACAGATCCCACCTCTATTTTCTAGTATTACTGCCATGCAAGACATCAGACTTCAAACTAGCTGTTGGGGAAAGTCTTGTCCAATAACTAGGTAACAGTGGGATGAAATCCCAAATTTTATGGCATTTAATTTTTACGGCAAGCAGATTTGATTCCTCCAAGGACATTTACTTGACACCGTTAAATTAGAATTTTGGAAATAAACTAGCTGGAGATTAGCTCATGGTTTGAAGGCAAAATGAGGTGCCATTACCAAAAATGCAGCATAGGCAGTCTCTAGAGATGGGAGATGTCAGGTCTGTATCTGGAGGGAGATTTGGAGATTCTGTTTAACCCATTAAAGGTTTCATGGCGAAGCTTAGGACAGCTGTGTTATTCATGAGTGGCTCTTATACTACTGGTTTGTTTATGCCACAGATTCTTACAGAAATATTATGAGTTAGAGAGTTATAAAACATTTTATGGTCTGCACATCCCGCTATAAATCCAGGTTGCCTTAGTTACCATCTGGCTAACTGCACAGGTGAGGAGAGAAAGAGAGACTGAGAGGGAAAGAGAGAGATTAGTACTAATACATTTTTAAAATCTCGAAAGATCTTGTGAATTGTAATGTTGTGATACGATAGAAAGCTTTCAAGACCTGCACAATACCAGAGGACTATGAAAGAAAAGATCTGTCAAGATAGTGAACACACTTATGGGTCTTTTTATTAAGAAAATCATGAATCTAAGCCTGAATATTCCTGAATCCAAAGCTTTAGTGAAGTTAATACTTAGTGCCTTCTTGAAGACTTTCTGTATTTGGGCTGGAAAGCTGTGTCTTCCCTGGTAATAAAATGTGCTTCAGCCTCTGATTGTGAGAGCAGGTAGCATGGCACAACTTATATCTGTATGATTAAATCGTCTTCCCAACCTTCTTATCCAAACTGTGTATTGGGACCAGTCTAGTCTATGCTACCTCCTGACCCTAATGGTTAGGCTGCACTGTCCTGTGAAGCAGGCACAAGCACTGCCCATGTTAGTTACTATGGACCAAAATCATGCCAAGGGGTAACCTGATGTCTAAACAGCAAAGACTGGATGCAGGATAGCATGCTCTGGTCCATGCTCTAGTCTGATTTAGTGTAAATGGAGGCACAGGGAGAAAAGACATCTTCTGAATATCTTCAGAAGTGGTATGGCTACTTGAACAAAGCAGGCTGGAAGGGTGGCACTGGTATTCCTGTGAAGTTCGGTGACATAGTCATGAGTCACATAATAGTTGATGTTTTTCTTAGAGCAAGTCCCAGCTGCCAGAATCAATAGCTAAGACTTGATATTCTCAGCCTTCATTCAAAAAGACAAAGGAGAAGCTTAGATTATATAATTCTAGCACACACTGTGGTGAAGGAAAGCTTGCATGAATGGAGGTCCCCCTGTGGGCAGAGAGGCCAGCATTTCATAAAAGCTGTTATTTTAAGCGAAGCTCATAATCTTCTGAGAAGAGACTCATTTCTTTGTGAGAAGAGCAGTACTGTTAGCAGATCAGATACCTTTGACTCCTAATGCTTTCTTCATTCAACTGTCCTATGCGTCCATGGTAAACCAAATTTTGCTTTTTTTTGTGAGGCAAAATGCACCTAAGAAGTTTGGAAACAAACCCAGAAGTGTTGTCCCATGTCTGTTATCTGCACACAATCTGGAAAGGTAGTCATGGCTCATTAGGCCCATGGATTGGCTTTTTGGTGAACTGCTACTGAATAATATGATCATATAGGTTGAGAGCTGTGTATTGACTTACATGAGAGTCTGAGCCTCCAGGGAAGCTGAATACAGATGTTTGCAGTCACTCTTCTCTAAATGATACCCTGGGGATCTTGGATATTAGTGATGATAGCTCTTAACTGTGTCCTGACAAAAATAGTTTCTCTAAATTAGAATGAGGAGAATAGGTAGAAATCATGACACATTTATTTTATTATTAGTCCAAGTTTGTACTGAAATCAGTAGGAAATGTCGTTGTGTGGACACGCTGGCTCTTTGTTAGTCAGTATCCCCTAATCCCTTATAAGTTTTAACCTGATGGCCAGTTTCAACCAAATCTAAAAGAAAGTTTGAGATGTCAGATCTCAATTTTCCATGTGTATAGGGTAAAAGATGCTAGTAATGCTCTGACAGAAAGGTAGTAGGCATGGTAACTCCTATTAGAGGTAGGAGAATTCAGAGAGGAATGCAACTTTAGGACATGGGACCCATGCCTATTTGCTTCCCACTCAAGGGCCTAGTAGTTTCTAAATGAGGTAGCAGAGGGTAGAATCCCAGACTCCAAAATGGATATTGGGGATAAGTGGAAGAATTTGTTTGAAAAATTTCTTTATTTTGGGGTAGGAGTAAGCTGCAGTATTTCAAAAGAAGCCGTATCTTCTTACATGAACATGTTCAGAGGAGTGGCTATACTATTTCATGTCAGAGGTATGAAACGTTTGGCCACCTAGATCAGGTTCTAGCTGGTGTGTTGCGTCTCACTAAGGTTTTTGTGACTGTTCATGCCCAACCAATATTTGTTGACTCACTGTGGTGGGTGAACCCCAGTAGGCAGCTAAGCACCACACAGCTGCTCACTCACTCCCCTCCAGTGGGATGGGGGGAGAATTGGAAGGGCCAAAGTGGCAAATTGTTGGTTGAGATAAAGACAGTTTAATAGGTAAAGCAAAATGTGTGCACACAAACAAAACAATATGAGGAGGTTATTCACTACTTTCCATTGGCACACAGATTTTTAGCCATTTCCAGGAAAGTAGGGGTTCATCATGCAAAATGGTTACTTGGGAAGACAAATGCCCTAATTCCCAATGTCCTCCCTTCCTCCTTCTTCCGCCCAGTGCTGGTTGCTGAGCACAACATCATATGGTATGGAATATCCCTTTGGTCAGCTGTCCCAGCTGTGTCCCCTCCCAACTTCTTGTGCACCCCCAGCCTACTCGCTGGCGGGGCAGCGTGAGAAGCAGAAAAGGCCTTGATGCTGTGTAAGCACTGCTCAGCAATAGCTAAAACATTGGTGTGTTTTCAATACTGTTTTCGTAAGAAATCCAAAACATATCAGCATATGAGCTACTATGAAGAAAATGTGTTCAATCCTAGCCAAAACCAGTACATTCACTAAGGAACTCAAGTATTACACATCTTGATCAAAAAATGCCCCAGATCTCTTTCTTTAATGGTAGTCATAGTAATGAACCATAATAAGTAAGAAAATCAGGAACGCTAAGTTGATGTGCTTCTTGGAAGGAAGCAGGATCCTCCATTCAGGTGATAGTGAAAGGGGGACCCAGACAGGCACTTGCTCTTCCTGCAGTAGCTCTGGCTGGCTGGTGGTATTAGCTTTGCCCATAACGTAATGATCCTCTTTCATGAAACCTGCACTCAGGCAGGCATGTGCTTCTTGGGATAATAAGACCAAACCAGCTCTTTTGGCAACTGTGCATGTTGAAGGCAGAGTTACTGAGGTTCACCCACCGACAGAAGACTTGGACATCAATCCTTATTCTCAATTCTGGCATTGAAGATGTGGTTCCTCAGGGCTTCTTTTTACCCTTCTCCATCATGAATGCAATCATAACTTACCTGTCTTATATGTTGAGACTTTCCTAAAAAGATTATAACATAAAACTAGCTTTCAAAGTGTAACTAAGAAATATTTATACTCACTGATTGCTGAACTAGGTGGGACCAAATATTAGATCGGAATACAGAGTTGAGTACAAAATAGTCCCCAGTACTTTCTCCATGGCCCCAGTTTCCTTTGCTGACTTGATGTCTGAAATGTACCGGACAGATATTTTTTCTAGCAGTGTTAAACATAGATGAGTAATTCTTACGGTCTTTAAAAATAGTTCAGGCAAAGAACTACCCATCTGCGCAACTAATGCACTTATAACCACCACATCTTGAAATTGCCTGGCTTCCTTTAAGGGCTCCTTGTTCCAGCAATTGAAGCTTACTGAAACAATAAATATGGCAACGCTGTCATTTCTGATGGGGTGAGGATCTCAGAACTGTTAGTGTTAATTTACTCCTTGAGGTGGTTTGAATTTTGACAAAAATATAGTGTTTTGCTTTTGCTGTTTCAGTTTGCTGGCTGAGCATTTCTTTAAATGCTTACTGCCTCTGCTCAACAATATAAAAGCAAGATTGCTTTTTATTGCCATTCTCTCCCAGCACAAAATTGTGTCTGGGTCTCTTACAGAGTTAGCTAAGCTTGTCAGTCCAAGAACTTCATTTGTAATTTGCCAGGAGCCCTTAGGGCATATTTCTTGCAGTAGTCCTCTGTCTCCCAGGAGAGGTGATAGATTCACCCTTAGGAGTGTGAGATGACAAAGGACCAGCACACATCCCCCTGTGCAGGTTCTGTGGGGGCTTGTGATGCTGTGGTAGGTGGGCTGCATGCTCTCCCTTGTGTCCCATTCACAGTGGGACTAAGACAGCAAGCTGCAGGATCCCAGGGCAGTGGTACAGCTCAGGGAATTGTATTTGCTGTTCTGGGGACTGTTCTGCCCTGACCTTGCCCGCTGCTCATTCCAGTGCTGTTCCCTTCCCCTACCTGTGGTCCTTCATTCCCCAGGCTCCTCATAATATTTCCACTCACAGCCTGGTTCTTGTCCCTTCTGCTCCTCTTGGATGCCTGGTGTCAGCCACCTGGCTTCACCCGGCTGTCAGCCACTGTCCCCACCAGCCAAAAGAAGCAAACGCTGGAAAAATTTGACCCATTCTTCCAAAACCTGGGATGGAGCATGCTTGCTAGACTGAGAGTTTTAGAAGGATCTAGAGACTCTGTGCAACATATTCTGCTGAAACTGCAGCTCATCAGGCACAAGGAGAGTGGACAGGACACTGCTGATAAGTGAGGTGTGGAGGTGAGCATGAAGCCGTTAGAGAATCATCATGAAAACAGTTAAATAATTACTTTAAAATCTATGGAAGATTTATTTCCCTAGATTTACTTTAAATTACTTTAAGTCTGCTCCTTTCCTTTGTCTCATTCCTTCAAGCAGCAGAAGCAATTTTGCTGGAATTTTCTAAGGACCCTGCTTTTTCCACAATCAGAACATAAATTTAAGGGAAAATGTTAAAGCCTTCCAACCTCCAAGCTCACTGTTTGTAAATAAAAGTTAGGGTGTGATAAGAAACTTTCTGTTGATCTCAATGGAAGTTGAGGACAAAGAGAGAAGGCTGAGACAGGAACACAAGGGACAAAGAGGAGAGATCAGTCAAAATGTGTCAGATCAGTGAACACATGCAGTCCTGCCTTGACGGCTCACTTTTGCTTGTTTTCCTCCAGCACAAAAAAGTGCTTTTTTGTGCTCTGCAAGTACAGCCTGTGTCTCACTGAAGATGCTAAGAGGGGGAAGGGAAGGCTCAGAGAGGAGCTGAAAAGTGAAGGGAAAATTCCACTCATGATTCATTTCTGTGCTTGGAACTTGAAACTCAAGGTTCAAACTTCATTTAAAGGGATATGATTAAAGCTTGGGGAGTTTCCTAAGGGATTTCTGCATACAGAGATTGATAAGGGTGCCTCACAGTACTTGCAAAAGGACCTAAGCAGGGTGGGTGCCTAATCCTCTACAATTCCCTTCTTAGGCTCTTTTATAGATCATACTGGGTTCCTATCTCACATCTTAATATGCCTTTGTAAACCTTGTGTAAACTTGTATTCACCTAATTCCTTTGCTTGGTTATAAAGCAGGCAGTTATTTGCAGCAATACCCTATGAGAAGAGCAGATGCTTTCAAGCAGCATTTCCCCAGAATAATTCCATTTCTATAAACTGTTTTATCCTCCCACTAATAACAGCAACGCTTTAGGAAAAGCAGAGCACCAGGGCATTGCTGATACTGAGCATTCCCTGTATTTGTGCTGTACTGGGGCCACTATGGTATGAGCTGGCTCTCACTTCACCCAATATAAATCCAACCTGGTACTCATTCACCAGCCACTGAAGTCTTTTGCTATGACATCTTCTCATGATGCCACTGCTCTTTCCCACTTCCCTCAAAAAATGAGCACTTCAGCATCCAGCTGTTCTCTACTTTGGTAAGTCTGAATCCAGAAATGATGTAGGTGCATCTTTTTTTTCCCTAGCTTCATTGTTTGAAACGGCAGAATAATTTTTGCTGAAACTTTAAAGACAGATATATATATCTATATATCTATCTATATATTTATATCTCTCCTCATTTTGTGGCCTATTTTTAGATGCTACTGCTGAGTACCATGAGCTACTGCATGTGAACAATGCATTACAGGTTGATATATATTGCCTTTCCCTTGTTTCTCATCTTCTACTGCAACTGTAAAGAAGAATGTGGCTTGAAATGAGGTAAATCTGAGTAACTCACTTTATGATTACTTGGAAGAGTCAATCACTTTTTCAAAAAAGTTGTAATTGATTTTATATAAGAAAGTAACTCCCTAGCTAGAGGAATAAGTAGAGAGAAGTCAGTTTTATAAGAGTATTGTATTTGTCTGAATCTCTTTATAGAGCTTCCTGAGTCTCAGACACTGAAAAAAAACCCCAACCAAGCAAAATAATAGAAAACAATGTTGAAAAAGGTCTTGAGAAGTTATCTAATTACCACTTTGAAAAAAGCCAAAGCTTAATAGATGTTTCTTTATCCTAACGATTCTCAAGCATTAATTTACAAGCAAAGGGCCTGGTCCCTCTCGTGCTCTATGAAATGTGTAGAGGCCTTTGGCCAGAGCTGTCACTGATGAAATTTCATATGTTTTTTGTATTTTTACTGCCCCTTTTTCCTGTTTACCTCCCTCAAAGCTTCTTCATCTTCCACACCCATGAAACAGATGTGACACTTACTTGGGGAGATAGGCTGAAACCCCCTTATTCTACTCTGTACTGGTTTTGGCTGGGATGGAGTTAATTTTCTTCATAGTAGCTGGTATAGTGTTATGTTTTGGATTTATGATGAAAACAGTGTTGGTAACACACTGGTATTTTAGCTATTACACAGCCGGGACAGCTGAACCCAACTGACCAAAGGGATATCCCATACCATATGACGTCATGCTCAACAATAAAAGCTGGAGGGAAGAAGGAGGAAGGCGGAACATTTGGAGTTATAGCATTTGTCTTCCTAAGTCACCGTTATGCATGATGAAGCCCTGCTTTCCTAGAAATGGCTAAAAATCTGCCTGCCGATGGGAATTAGTGAATGAATTCCTTATGTTGCTTTGCTTGCTCACATGGCTTTTGTCTGTCTGTGTATTAAGATGTCTTTGTCTCAACCCAGGAGTTTTCTCGCTTTCACCCTTCTGATTCTCTCCCCCATCCCACTGGAGGCGAGTGAGCGAGAGGCTGTGTGGTGATTAGCTTCCTATTGGGGTTAACCCATGACATACTCCCCGTTTTCACATGCTTTTACACTTGCGCAGCCGTGAGCAAGCTCAGCTTGGCAGAAGTGTTGTGATGGCTGTGAAGGTGTGAAGTGAGGAGAGGCTGGACAGGTGTTGGAAGAGTCAAGGGAATCCTTGCTGGATGTTGGACTGGGACTTGAGTGTGGCTGTGCTGAGTATGACCAGAAGCTACTTTGCAAGAAGGTGGGATGAAAGTCTTTTTGGGGAGAGAATAGACAATTGACATATTGCCAGAAGAAGCACAGAAGGTCTGGGACGACCAGAGGGTGCAAGTTATTTGTGTGGAAGAAGGTGGAACTGGACGGTCCCTAGTTATTACAAAAAGAAAGTGGCAGATTTTGATCTGAAGCAGGGGTGAAAGAAGGGATGATGAGTCCTGATCTAACCTGCACAGAAGCCTCCTCTGACTCCCACCACCACCCTAGACATTCTCTTGCAGTGTTTCTCCATGTCAGCCTTGTGTGGTTGTCCTAGAATATGTCAAGTGGCTCTACACACTTACTTTTTGGCAACTGAATTGCTTGCTTAGTCAAAAAGAGCAATTCAGTTAATCCTAAAGTAGCCACTTACTGACTGGTCAGGCAAATTGCTCTTTTGAGTCCGTTCACTATACTGACTAGATTGGACTAGATTAGAATGAGAGTCTGGGCCTCTACCATAGCTGTAGACATGTCTTTCTCAACTGGGGCTTGGTCCCACCTGCGATGTCAGAGGACAAAGGACCAAAAAAGGACCCTGCTGTTAGCGCTTCTTGGTGTTGTCTCATCACATTGGGTTTGGATTTCCACTGGCATGTCTTTCCAAAGCTGTACTAAAACAACGACTTCAAAAAATGTCCCTGTTGCAAGCAGCCAGCACCCTCTGTCCCTGCATTAAGGCCAGCTTTCCCATTCTTAGCCTTCACTTAGAGCTTCTTAAGGAATAAGGATGGAGGCCACAACTCCAAATGGTAATCCTTATTACTGGTTTTCTCAACATTCTCCAGCCTGATTCCTGAGCTGGCTGATTTTGGGATCTGGCTGTTCACCACAGGTCAGGCTAGATGCCCGCATAGAGAATGATTTCATAGCCTCTTAACCTTCCCATCAAACACCCCTGTCATCTTTTAAGAAGGCATGTTTGCCAGACCCCAAACAAATCTTTTAGCTCTCCACTAAGTCCCTTCTATTTTTTTAACCTTTTTTTTTTAAAGTGTGGACATGAAAACTGCACACAGCATGGCAGTAATGGTTTCTCCAGTGTTCTATGTAAAAAAAGTGGGTAATTCTTCTCTTCTACTGCTATTTATGTTCTTCTGCTTATACATCTTATGCCTGAGTGGGGCGGGGGGGGAAGAGACACTGATCACACCAATGTAATCTCTCAGCAAAGTTCTTAATGAGTGTTCCTTGCAAAGAAACAAAGAAATGGAAGATATTATGTTTTCTTCTTTTGGTTCCTTCTGCAATATACCAAGAAATGCTGCTTTACATATTATCAGCAGTATAAATCTAATCCTGCTTAAAAAAACTTGTTTAAGAGATAAGAACCAGAGACCAAAATACATAAAAACTTGATGCTGGGTCTGCAACCATTGCTTTACAAGAAATGATAGGAGGGATTTATTTTTCCTTATTTCTGCTCTCAGGGAATTCATATCTTTTGCTTTATGACAGATAAAAATATTTTTAATAACCTTGCAACAAGGAATTTGGTGTGTGATTCTTAAAACTAATGCAAGACAAACAAAACCTTCTCTGCTTCAGGAGCACGAATGATCAAAGAGTGTATCTGAAACACCTCTGGTGCTGCCTGGTACAATTCCATTCATTGGTGGTTCACTCTTTTCATAAGAGTGTAAAAAACCAGCAGCATTTAATGCATTCATATCCAGTCCCTTTTTTACACTTCATTTCCTGTTCTTATGAAGCATTGTCAGGCAACTAGATCTCTGTACTTTATGGTTCATTAGCACCCTTGCCAAAACACTCACAGGATTACCAAGTGCTGAGGCAGGCTCACTATTTGCACAAACACACGTACACACGCGTACACACGCAGGCTATTTAGACTGAATTATTATTCATAAATTAGTCTTAATTAGACTGTTCATCAGTCTGAGAGATTATGCTCCCCTGTTACAAGTAGCATTAAATTACTTCTTAAAATTCATTACCATAGCTTGTTTTTCATGTCTGTTTTCCCCCACAGTTTCAAAATAATGTCCCCTTATTGCTGAAACAGTTGAGAAGATTTTGACATTGCCCAGCTTGGTGTTAACTCCATAATCCTGGCTGCTCCTCTAGGCAGGCTTCCTCACCTTGCATATGAGGGGAACAATTATGGGACAAGATCTCATTGAGCAAAACCGGCTGACAGGGAAATGAAGCAATCAGGATCTGGCCTGGCTTGCATTCCCGAAGGTTTCATACAGGTGATTCCACATCTTCTACATCCTAGGCAGACCCTTGCACTTCCAGTGGTCTCTTTGAAAGGTAGCTCCTGTCTTAAGGAGAGGGTTTAAATGAATATTGTGCTAAGAAACTTAGATCCTGAAGAGGAGAGGGATTAATCTGTCCCCAGCATTTCCTATTGCCTAGCATGGGTGCTCTCGGCTTTCATGTATGACTTTTATAGAACCTTTTCAGAAAAATCTAAATCTTCCCCTCTGCAGGGACCCTGAGCCCTTTTCCCGAGTGCAAGGTTTCTATTATAAAACCACACACCAAAATAGGATTTTCCAACCTGAGCCTCGCAGTGGCTGACTGAACCTTTAGGAGGTCTTGGCCAGCCAGAGAGGGTCAGTGCACGGGGTGGGGGGAGCCATTTCTTTTTCCTGTGGGCTGTCTCACATAATTTAATGCCTGCTCTTGATTTCACTTCACAGTGCAGCTGTTTGTCTGCAAGCAGTCCGGGCTCCTGTGTCTGGAAATGGGTCTTTGGATCTGGCATCTGCAGGGACAGGTGGATCTTTCCCACCTTTTTCACTAGAAAGTATCTGCTTGTGATGCCTTCAGCTGGGCAGTCAGTTTGCCCTCTTCTCCATGTTCCTTAACAGACTGCACCGTCAAATGCTTTTTTATTTTCCTTGTGACATGGTAAGGCAAGAGGCAAGAAAGCTCAGAAAAAAATAATACTCACAAGCAGCCAAGAAGAAGAAAAGACAAAACAAATCCTCCCACCGAGGTAGAGATCTCAGAGCTCATTTATTTCAACTTCCAGCTTACACTGAGATTTTCCAATTTGCTGACGTTGAAAAGTGCATCAAATCTTGGCTGAGGTACAAGATCTCAAACTCCTTTTTTTTTCGTTTTTAAAGCAGTATTTACATCTACAGCTGCACAGGAGACAGATAAAAGAGCGGGCAGATGAAGCCTGCCCTTTCTAGGATGGGGAGTTTGTGAGCACTGTGATAAATTTCAGAGAAGGAGAGTTGTTTCCTTTGAGTTTCAGTTGTGTCGCAGTATTGAAAACCATCAAAGCTAATTTCCTTGTTGTCAGAACTGTGAGGGAGGAAAGAGACATTGCTGGGTTGTTTACTTCATTGCTACCTTTTCTTCCCTTGGGATTACAGCATCTGTGATCTTTCTTGATGATGTCCAGCCTCTCTAACTATGATATTAAAGTGTCCTGCCAATCTATTACCCACCTTCAAACACGGCTTCCAGGTAAAAGGACCAAAAATCTCCTGTCAAAGTGTGTTAAACTTGCTTTTTCTCCACTTGAGAACTACTTTAGCAACTTGCCATGCATCCAACTGAGCTGAACCCCAGCAGTACAGCAGGAACCAAACAGTGGGTAAACCAAATTAAGGGTCTGACTCACAGTTGCGCCGGGGAGCCAGCTGAGCTGTAATGACTGATCCTTGCTGCTTAGTTCAAGCAGTCCTTGTCCACATGCAGAAGAGAAGGACTTGCTGTGCAGTGGTTGCCCGCCTTGCCTCATTGCCATACCCATGTGACGGGCTTCAAGGGGTTAGCATAAGGCAGCGGGCTTATTTCCTGGCTAAGAAGCAAACTTGTGCTTATTCATGTTTGCTCTAGGCTCGTATGGCTTTTGCTGACCTTAACCTGCTGAAGAGCATAAGAGCTCTGTGACTCTGACCTACCTACTCAACAAGGAACCTCTAGAGTTTATCTATCTGAGCCCACAGTTTGAAGAGGTGAGACTAAACCTGCCCCACAGACATGTCCTCGAATATCCCAAGTTATGAATTGCCTGTAAGATCCATGAAATGTAAATTTCCTCTAATTATTTCCTTCAATTTGTTCAGCTAGTATCGTATCCTTATAACTGATTTTTAAGCTAAAACAGATTTGTAATGCTCCTTAAACTTAAAATGCCTTAGTCCTAGTTTAAGACTTTTCTTCTCGTGTATATTGTGTGTCCATGCCCAGGTGCTGGCAGCAGGGCTGCAGGGCGGCCTCTGTGAGGAGACGCCAGGGCTGCCCCATGCCAGACACAGCCGGTTCCAGCCGGTCCCAGACGGCTCCAGCGGCCCCACCACAGGACACAGCTGAGCCCCTCAGCCAAGCTGGGGGCACCGGGGGGGGGAAAACAGGTTTCCGAAAGGGCAAAAGGCAGCACAGGCAGAGGAGGAGGAAGCCCAGGAGGGAGCAGCAGCAGAGGGAGCCCCAGGCCGGAGGAGGAGGAGGAGGAGGAGGAGGGCAGGAGGTGCTGCAGGCCCGCAGCAGGGATCCCCTGCAGCCCTGCAGAGACCCCGCTGGAGCAGAGACCCACCCTGCAGCCCGGGGAGGGCCCCACGCCGCAGCAGGGGGAGATTTCCTGCAGGAGCTGTGGCCGTGGAGAGCCCAGGCGGGAGCAGGTTGTCCCTGAAGGACTGCAGCCCGAGGAAGGGCCCGCGCTGGAGCAGGGAGACGTGTGAGGAGGGAGGAGCAGCCGAGAGGGGCTGGGATGGACTGACCACAACCCCCATGGCCACCCCTGCGCCCCTGGGGGGAGAGAAGTCGGGAGTGAAGGGGTGAAGGTGGGAATGGGAAAAGGTATGGGGGGAAGGTGTTGTTTTAGTTTGTTTCTCACCATCCAAATTTACTTTAACTGGCAAGAAATTAAATTAATTTTCCCTGGTTTGAGTCTGTTTTTCCCATGACAGTAACTGGTAAGTGATGTCCCCGTCTTCACCTCAACCCATGAGGTTTCTCATCCTATTTTCTCCCCTGTCCTGTTGAAGGAGAGTGAGAGCGCAGTGGGGTGGAATTTTGGCCCTTAGCCAGGGCTAACCTGCCACACCATGACAAACTGATCATGTAATTAAAAGCATCTATTCATTTTCTTTGCTTCTTAGACAATATCTTTCCTTACGATTGCATGTGCAAAACTCCAGTAAAATCGCTCAGCGTTGACTCTTCTGTCGGCAGCAAACACCTCTGTCTCCTCAGTGTCCTAAGACGTAATGACTGAAGATCTTTGCTGTATTAATGTAAAGGCACCAGGAAAAATGAAAGTTTGCTGGTAAAGCAGATTGCGTAGAGAGACTGTCATGGTTTAACCCCAGTTCGCAACTAAGCAGGACCAGGACAGAGACATTTAGACTTCATGAGAAATGTTTAGCATCACAAATGCTTTTGAAAACATGAGTGACTGACACACCACTGAGGACCTATTGGGAGCAGCACTGGTGAATACCACAGCTTAGTTCCTCAAATAGTGACTGACGTTACTGTCTCTGGGAAATGTTAGAAACTCTGTATGTTGTCTTCAGAGTGCCCTTTCATGGCAATAGCCCCAATAGGAAAGTGTATTTAGCATTGCTGTGACCCTCTAAGTACTGGAATAGGTTAACCGCTGCAGCTATCTCTTTGTTTTCTGCTAATGCAATTTCTTTGCCTGACTGCTCACACTTTCAAGATCAAGTGTGAGCAGTTTTCAACATCCTTATATTGGCCATTTATCTGACCAGTTTTCCCCTCCAAGCCAAAAAGGGATCTGTGACGGCCAAAGTTTCTCCTGAAAAACCTAGAAAACATTCTGTCAGAAGATATGGTTTTCCTTGCTCAGATCTCCACCCCAGCTGGCTACATGGATTAGACAAGGTGTTTTGAGAGACTGAGTTGTTACTCCTTCTCTTCAGCAGCAAAAGTTAAGGGCGAGTGGGAATCTAAGAGCCAGAGGGGTCTCAGTCATGCCAGTTTGTTCCTTGCTAGCTACTCAGGAGATAACAGCCTGGGAAATGCGATAAACTAAGCTTGAAATTATGCCCTACTACACTCCTGTTTTGTACTTAACAGGAAAGGGGGCACCATCTAGTCGCCTGATTAAAGGCATCTAGGACCACTTCGGAGTCCCTAAGGCACCTTGCCTGAAACTGCCTTTCCTGTAGGTCCTGTGGCATACCTGTGCAGCCATCTTGGATGCCACTGGCATCTCAAAAGTCGCTACACACTTATTTTTGGGCAACAGAATTGAGCCCAAAGAATCAAAATGGCAAGGAAGCATATATCTTCTACTCAGGCTTTCCCCAGAACTCATGCTTCCACCTCCAGATTTTAGTATAAAAGAGAATTAACGGTTTAAGCTTTTCCCAGTGTTCAGATTAACAGAGGAGTTTAGTATTACTAAATACACAAATTCATAGCAATCTCCAAAATGATCAGTGGAAATATCTCCATGACATTGACTTGTGTCTGATTTGAGAGGAGCCTGACTAGGGATGCATGCTCCATGAAAAGGGGATTATATCTTTGGCATAGCAGTGCTAAATGACAATGATTAAGTGCTGAGCAGTACGCTACAGTCCCCTAAAGGAATGATTGGACAATCTATTTAAAACGAAGATAAACAGAAAATTGGAGCGAACACTGTAGGAAGGCTCATGCATTGACCATGGAGTGACTCTGTCATGCTGTCTGTCTGGAAGTCTTCCGGTCTCATAGTGGTGGTTGTTCCCTTGGTTTCTTTCTGGCCAGCATGGCCAAGAGCAGCTTGAGACATGCAAACACTAAAGAGTAAGTGAGGAAATGAAAGCCACAGTGTTATTTTTCAGGAAAAAAACATTAGTGAAGCAAAGAACAAGGTAGAAGAGCATGAAGTCCAGGAAATTCCCCTAAGAATGAGAGCAAGGATAGGTAAAAGGGGAATAGTATGCATGAGAATATGATAGGAATGAATATGAAAGACAGCTTAGGGCAGGGAGAATACCACTAAGGGGCAGGATTAGCAGACATGGAGCTAAGCTTTGTGTCAGGAAACCTAAGTTCACTCATGATTTACCCTCAGGAGAATTACTTGCTTTCACTGGACGTCTAATTCCCTTTCTGCCCTTTATCTACCAGCCTTTAGATGTAAGGCTCACTACAGCAAAGCCCCTCTTCTGTAGCTGTATGAGGACCGGCATGGTGGAGTCCTAATCAGTGACATAAATAGCAAGGAGAGAGTACAGCTGAAGAGAAGCCTACCTCTTGGAGGGATCTGGGATCCAAAGCAAGCAGGAGGTGGGTGGTTAACAGCTGGTTATAGAGGGTCCCCACCTTGTTCAGGGCACCAAGGTCACTGATGAACGCATGGATCAGGAGTCGTCTGGGGCCTCCAAATACAACTGTGACCCTTGGCAATAAGCCAAAGGGGTTCGCTGCTTCAGAGTGGCTTCAGAAGGTCAGGAGAGAGACAGCTTGCTTTTTACTTTCCTGGTGTTACTCTTCCATGATTACTATCCAAGTAGCTGTTGTAAAGACATCAGAAAGTCACTGGATAAAGAGCAGCACCTCTGGCAGAAGGAGTGGTGGGACTTACCTACGGAGAAGTCTAAAGATGACTAAATGTGATGACAGACTTCCCTCCTGTCTCTACTTGCACCCCTACCCAAGTCCTTCATGCTGAGGCTTGCTGTCCACCTGTATTCTAGGCGTGCTCTGGCTGCCCGGATCGTATGGTTTTAGAAACCTCCTGATGCGAAATAATAATAAACAAATGAAAGAGGTTATTGAAAACATTACAGGCCATAATTTTAATAAATGTTGGCTCTTGTCACTATGTTCTCTAGTATTTATAGTTTTATATACTGCCAACAGATCCAAGTGTTTTGTCTTTTTGACAAACATTTCATGCAATCATAAATTAACTCATTTTTCAGCAAAATCTGACATCAGCAGTTAAGCTGTCAGTACATAGAAGTACTAGGGTTGGCAAATCCTCATCTCATAATGAAAACAAAGAGCTTTAAATGCATCCCAGACAGTGAGCTAAGTGCACCCGGGCTGAGTCTGCTATCGCAGGCCACGTTGGTCACAGATCTGACAGAGAGTGGTTCTGCAGCTCATGCATCAGGCAAAACAGCTCTCACAAATGTTGGCCTTATTAATAATCCTGCACAGGTATGTAGGAACAACTCCTGGGCTTTCGATGAAGCTAGGGATCTTAAAGCTTCTTCATTGTTTCTTGCTGGCTTGTGTTGAGCTCTGTGTGTTGCTGGTTTAGATCTTAAGAGAAGTTCTGCACCAGGTGGGTGGTTTTTTTAGATACAGTGCTAATAAAAACCAGACTGGTAGAAGATTAATTTATCCACTTGATGCTGGGATTTACCCACTTTCTGATTGAGTAGGACACTTTGGGCAGATAGATCGGCTGCCACCTCTTTTGAGGGAAGTGCAGAGAAAGACGCAGAGCTGTCCTGAGCTACATAGAAGCTCAGGAAGAGCTCTGTTTATAGCTATAATCCATATGAAACTTTTATTCCGAGCAAAGACTCATGCTTAAAAAACCCAGTAGTTTTGTCTCATTAGCTGTTCTGTTTTTCAATGTTCTTGAAAAGAGGGGCTCCTCCACAGACTTCCTTGGGGGGACATCCTGCCTGCAGAAACCTGTCCAGGCATAGTGCTGTTAAGGCACTCCTCAAAAAGGGGAAACATTTCACCCTTCCATCACCCCAGAGCACAAGGTGGAAAACAGATGAAGCTGTATCAATGAGTGGCTCCTTGATGGAGCTGGGGCAGAAGGCAAGAGCGAGGAAAGGTACCCAGGCTACTACCAGCGCAGTTGTAGTTGACGTGGAGGTACAAAGGCTGCTGAAAGAGCACTTGGCAAGCTTGAGAGATCTAGGTGCCTACAGACCCACATAAGTCCTTCCAGAAGCCTTGATATTAACAGGTATCACCCCAGCTCAGTCTTGAAGGTCTGAGATTAAAGGTGAACAGGAATTTAATGCCAGTTCCAGGCATGCGTCTCTTACAGGAAATGGCTGATGTTAATATCAGGGAATAATGTACAGACAGAGTCCAGCTCACATTGCCTGGACATCAAACTGGCCACATGTGTGCCAGGTCCAGGATCTATGAACAGTTCTTGGGAGACTGCTTTTCCTATCCTGGGTGTGGCACTGCACCAGCAAGCTACACATCTTCGCCTGGAAACTGATTCATGCCAAGGTAACTGTGAGCAGGACAGAGCAAATTCAGTTTACTGGTGCATGCTGAAAGGCCCTGACTGTTTCATTTGGTTTGGCAAATCATCTAGGTCAAATTTTAGGAGACAGTGTGAAGGGATGGTGACAAGACTCCGCTTGTAATTCACTTAGTGCCCACTGTGTAAACATAAGTACTTAGCACCACCTTAGACTTTTTGGCACATCCCCCCTGCTCATGAATCTTCCATGGGACCCATGTCATATCTGTTGATGTCTAGGACATGGTAGGGCATTTCACGATGTTTGCAGAATTAAATGAAATCTTAAGGTCTGTGGAAACGTTATCAAAAAACTTCACTGTACTTTGGAGCTGACTTTCAAGTGACTGGGGGATTTGTGACCCCGGAAAATTCTCCACCGAGGAAAAGGTTTCTATAACCTTCTCTTGACTGCAGATTTCTGCTTGCATGGGGAAGAAGAAAGTGCTGGCTTCCTGCTCTGGGAGTCAGCATGGAGCAGCTCCCTCGTGCATCTCAGGAACCAACCAGCAATGGCCTCTGTGGATACCTTTTGTGGTTTCCAGCCTGTGTGTTTGGGGACTGGTTGTGACAGTGGTGGACATTTAAGTAAAAATAGCCACCATTCAGTTTACACGGAGTTAACTGTTAAGTTGAAAAAAAATAATTGCTTATGCTTTAATAAGTGGCAGCCTTCAGATTCGGTAGTGATAATAAAAGCAGTACCATGCCGATGCCTTGCATTTTTTGTTCAGTGTTCCTGCTTCAGCTAATGTCTACTCTCATTCATCATATCTTTCCAACATTTTGGCTTTCCTCCCAGGCAGGATATGTTTGATTTTTTTTTCTAAAAGAAATAGANCAATAAAGGGTGAGACCACAGGTCTTGCTGTTTAAAGATTTAAGCACTGCTTATTTCTCCATTCTTCCAAAGTGAAAAAATTGTGATTCTTTAATCATTTGAAAATGGCTATAGACATATGTTCGGATAAGGCCTTTGTTTGTTTATCAGTGCCTCTAGTGTGTTGTGTTCCTCTTGTCTTCACTTGTTTAATACAAAGCCTTTCAAGATCTTTTCTCTCAACTATTTTGTTGAGGAGTGCATAGAGTACTTAATACAGCATAATGTTCAAAGTGCCACTGACATCTCGCTTAGACAGTGTAAATGAAGAACTTTGATTTTTTTTGCTTAGGGAAACAAAGAAAAACAAGGTGGAAAGCAGGGTTTAAGGATAGGTAATAATTTCCTCTAGCAGAGCTAGGCTAAGAGCAGGTTTGGCAGGTCTTCACAGCTTTGGCTCCAGCAATTCTGGATCTTTGTTCACTTCCCACCCTGCTGAGAAATCTTCTTATCACCTGGCTCTGGGCTTCTGCTGTTGACCACCCAAGAGAAAGACAAGAGAGGAGCATGAGAAAGATGTTCCTGAGAACAAGGTTTTGGCACTAAAGGAATGTAAGAAGGGTTAGGCTGGCTCGTGTAACCTTCTGCCCTGTCTTCTCCTTAGTAATTTCTGGTTTTTGGTAAAGTGAACTACACCTCATTTTAATAATGCTGTGGATTCAAACCTTCCACGGGAGACTCTAGGCATTGCCCAGACACTAACCCAGTATCTTAACACAAAGGGTCAAAACAAGTGTAAAAGTCCTAGCAGGAAACAAGGATGAATCCTGGTGTATTCATTACCATTTCTCCTCTACAATCCAGAAAGAGTAAGAGTGTTTAGAAACAGAAGTGGCTTTTACTCTTACAAACTGTTTTGGTTTTACCACAGCTTGGTGGTAGGTAGAGTTATGGGCTATTTCATAGTTGAGAAAAATAGAAATGAAAGAGACTAAGAGACTTGTCATGGTATCACACATGGGGGAAAGTAAGGCCATTCTCCAAACTGTTGGACTTTTAGCATTAGGGAACCCATAGAAATTCAGAGATCTTCTCTCAGAATGAGTCTGAAAACACCAAAGCAGCTGGAAGTGACCACTGGGCCAG